>JAKSZP010004212.1:0-120092 GCA_022478985.1 Massospora cicadina | reverse complement strand
TACATCTGAGGGTTTGGGGGCCAGGTAGCTGGGTATCGCCCCTCATGGAGGGAGCCAGAAACACGGCGTCAGCAATAAGTGATGGGGCTGAATTAGCTGACACAATGGGGGAGGTGAATGCCTGGATGGGCTGAGTTGCATTCAACTGAGCAGGCGCCATTAAAACAGTGTGGGTGATGGCCTCCTTGGTTGGAGGGCCCAGCGGGTTGGTGGGAGGCAGCGCACACAGAGTTGTTAGGCGTGCAGGTTGCAGAAGTGCGATCAGGTGAACTGGCGCTAGTTGAAGTAGCTCAGGTTGGGGGTGGTGCCTGCTTTCATGGCTGCTGCTTGAGAGCGGGTGATTCTGGTTGACCCTGAGGTGGGTAACTGAGGGTTGCTTCGTTTGGGGTGGTGCTGGCTCATTTAGCATAGCCTGCGGGTTCTTTGCGGGGTTTCCCGCCATATTTGCTAATAGTTTTTGTAAATCTCTTTAGTGGAGCTAAATTTCAGGCTGAATTGATTTTTGAAAAGTGATGCTTAGCAGAAAGAGAGCTTTACTAATATAGATATTAATATTTATTTTACTAGATGTTTGATTCCAGCACAATATCCAAAATCTGAAAAGGGTTATTGATATCTTTTTCAAGGTAAGTTTTTGATTTTTTACTTATTTTACTAACTATAGCATTTAATTTTGATGCTTTACAAGATGTTTGCCTCCAGTTTGACCATTTGAAATCTGAAATGAATGACATCTTCTCACTGTAAGCCTTTGATGGTGATATTTTACTTTGGTAGGTATGTTTAATCTTACCCATCTGTAATCATCTGAAAGGGTTAAAAATATCTTTTTAAAGTGAGCTTTATATTTCTTACTTGGTAATATTCTTAGTAATGTTACTGGTTTTGATCTCAGCATAAACTATCTGTTATCTACATTTACTAACATCTTCATGGTAGATTCTAACATCTTTATTTAATCTAATTTAATTTTTTAGCGTTGAGGAGTGGATAGCATAACAGGGTGGTTCCTGCTCCACTCTGGGTTGGGTTTTGATTGAAACAGGTTCAAAACCAGCGCAGGCTAAAAAAACTCAGTGTGGTATATTTTGTCCCAAGGTTGACCCACTTCATTTACTTTTATGATGTTTTAAAGTTGTCAATTTTTTATGACATCTATCTGAAATGGCTGCAAACATCTTTTTAAGTTGAAGTTATTTCTTACTTGGTATTATTTCTAATAACATTATTGATTTTGATCTCAGCATAAACTATATGTTATCATCTATATCTATTATTTTCTTCAAGGCAAGTTTTTATGTTTTCAATTGATTTAATACAAGTTAGTAACTCTTTTTTAGCACTAATACAAGTTAGTAACTCTGTTTTTGATATCATTATATTTTATCTGTGATTATCTATGTTCACTAACGTCACCAAGGTATAGTTTATTATTTATTTCTTGCTTCACTAAAATTTAACATTAAAATAATTGCTTATTAACAAAAAATGGTAAATTGGTAACAAATTTTATTAAACTGAGCTTTTTCCAGGTTTTAATATTCTACTTAACCTAACCATTACCTGTGATTTATCTAATTTAACTATTTGTGTTGCCTTAAACTATTATGACTTTGTTAAAGTGTTTGCGCTTTTAATAGTTGACTTATACAGAAACCTATTAATTTAATATCTACTATACTTCAATTATATCAGATATCCTTGACTAAATGCACTTATATTTGTATTAAGGTACTTTATTATACTAATTATGGTCGGTTTGCTTGATTCTGTAAGCTTAGTTAATTATAGAGTTTTTATTTGGAGTTATGCTACTATTTCCCTAGCCACAAGGGTAACAGCAAACCCTTTTATTCCAAGTGGCAAATGATAGGTTTATGTATTATACCACACTATCATATGTATTTTGAACCTTAGAGTGCTGCTTTGAGGTATAATATTACAGTAAAAAAGTTAGCTCACAAGTCATGGGGCAACAGCAAAGCTATCAGTATGAGTGCCTCAAATAGTATATTGTATGGTATTATACCATATTGTTTTAGTATTTTTAAATTATAGTAATGCTCAGTGTTATATTTTTATAGTAATAAGTTAGCTCATGAGGCATGAGGGTAACAGCAAAGCTGTTAGTCCAAGTGCCACAAATGATAGGCTCTATGGTATTATACCATACTATCATGAGTATTTTGAACCTTAAAGTGCTGCTCAGAGTTATAATTTACAGTAAAAAAGTTATCTCATAGGGCATGAGAGCAACAGCAAAGTTTTAGTCTGAGTGGCACAAGTGGTAGTTTTTTCAAGGTAAATGGGGCTCAGAGTGTAGTGGTGGCACAGATACTGGAAAGAGGTCACCAGCATAGCTGGTAGTCAGATGGAGGCTGTGCCAATGAGAGCTCATTATCACCCACTCACCTAAATAGATTAAAATTATCAGACTCAAAGGTTTCAGATGTCAGTCAGTCAGTACATCAGTATGTCAGTGAATGTGTTTAATTAAGTAAATTTACCCAACGTTGCTCAGGTTTATTAATAAGCTCACACTGACATAGCCTATAGTCTGTGCCAGCGCTTCTCTTGAGCCACTCAGACTAATAGCTTTGCTGTTGTCCTCATGACTGGTGAGCTTGGTGAGCTGATTATTCTAACTTTGCTTATCAACTTAAACCTCAAACACTAATTTTTATTTAGTTTTGAGTGGCAATTTGGTGAATCATTTGATAATACTTATCAATTCTCAAAAACACGCTCAAATAGATTAGACCTATCAGACTCAGTTAATTTCAGGTGAGATATTGGTGAGTTATTAGATAATATTCACCAATTCTCACCCACTCGCCTAAATAGATTGAACTTATCAGAATCAAAGGTTTCAGATGTCAGTTAATACATCAGTCAGTAAATGTGTTTTAATAAGTAAATTTACCCAGTGTTTCTCAGGTTTATTGATAAGCTCACACTGACATAGCCTATAAGCTGTGCCAGCACTACTCTTGAGCCACTTGAACTAACAGCTTTGCTGTTGCCCTTGGTGCTGATGAGCTGGGTATTATAAATATACTTATTAATATA
Organism: Massospora cicadina; assembly: GCA_022478985.1. Classification (NCBI taxonomy): domain Eukaryota; kingdom Fungi; phylum Entomophthoromycota; class Entomophthoromycetes; order Entomophthorales; family Entomophthoraceae; genus Massospora; species Massospora cicadina. Next base: position 117,023 of record JAKSZP010004212.1, on the reverse strand, counting down.
TAATAATTACTTGAAACTCTAACACTGATTTTTACTTAGTTTTGGGTGAACAATTTGGTGTATTATTTGATAATATCTGCCAACTTTAACCCACTCACCCAAATGGATTAAACCCATGAGGCTCAATAATTTCTGATTCGATCTTATTTGCTCAATTCTCACCCACAATCACCCAAATAGATTAAACTTATCAGACTTGATTAAACTTATCAGACTTCAGGTTAGCAATTTGGTGAATTATTCAATAATATTTGTCAATTCTCACCCACTTGCCCAAATAGATTGAGCCCATCAGACTCAATAATTTCAGATTTGATAAGTTTCACCAATTTTCACCCACTTACTCAAATAGATTAAACCTATAAGACTCAAAGGTTTCAGATGTCAGTCAGTCAGTACATCAGTATGTCAGTGAATGTGTTTTAAGTTATAAGTTTTATACAACTAATTGGGTAAAAAAGACCTAATAAATCAAACTACTACAATATCTTATGTCAAGCTCATCAGTGGAGCCTGAATTGTGATGCCTTGATTGGGTAAAATTCATAGTTAAGTTTTATGTAAAAAATTAGTTAAAAAGCTTTAATAAATTAAACTACAACAATACCTTATAGCAAGCTCATCAGTGGGGCTTGATTTGTAGAGATGGTTTGATTGGGTAAAATTTATGGTTAAGTTTTATATAACTAATTTAGTAATTAATGGTTAAGTTTTATATTAGGTAGATATTAAGTTTTGGGTGAGAAATTTGGTGATTTATTTGATATTTGCCAATTATCACCCATTTGCCCAAATATAATGAACTTATCATACTTTATTAGATTAGTTTTAGGAGAGCAATTTGGTGAATTATTCAATATAATTACCAATTCTCACCAACTTGCTCACATATATTGAACCTATCAGACTCAAAGGTTTTAGATGTCAGTCAGTCATTAACTTCAGTCAGTCAGTATGTCGGTCAGTTAGTGAATGTATTTTATTAAGTAGATATTAAAAGCAAGTGTGCATGTGTGTATGTATGTGCAATGCCCAGCCAAAACTACAGCATGTAGTTTCTTGAAAATTTGGATATAGGTGGATGGAAGGGGGTCCATATAAATCATGAAGCCAGATTTTTAATTTTATAATAAATATAAAATTTTAGATGTAAGAAATGAAAATGCTAAATATTTTCATGTATCCTGTATATTGTTACAGCTGAGCAGATTGAAATTTAGTTGATATAATAATTTCAATGGTTTTGCTAAGCAGTTGGTAGGTTTAGATAATTAATAAGTTTGATAGTTCTAGTAAGTGGTTAGTGATTGGTTAATTTGATAAGTTAATTAGTTTTGGTAAGTTATTGGTAGTTTTTGTTGTTGGTTGATTTAAAAGTTTAAAAACGTTTTTCCCAACCTTTGTAAAATTTATCTTGTTAGCTTTTATAATGGTAGATGGCCACCCATAAGTTTAAGAAGTAATTAAATTTATCAAATCAATCCTAAATCAAAAAACAAACTTGTCAAATCAAATAATATGCCACCAAACATTCAGCCACACTCTAAATGAGCTTATTGAATTTTAAATTTTAATTTATCAACAACTTTATATACATATATATATATATAAGTGACAAGAAAAAAGTTTTTGTAATTTACAATTGTATTTCATTAATCAAAAACTTCCATTTGATTACTCTGGTAAAAGTTTAAATAAAAATTTGTTTAATATTTTATAAACATATGAAAAATTTTAATACATAATTATCTTTGAATCCAAATCAACCTACTTGATACAAATAATAATAATTTAATATAAATATGACTAAAAAGTAGAAAATAAAATAAGAAAAAATAATTTTTTTAAAAAACTTGCTATTTTTAAAGACATATAAATTAAAAATTATAAAGAAAAAAAATAAGGTAAAAACACAACCCAAAAAAGTTGCACTGAACTTCTCTCTCTCGTTGCAAATGAACCCATTCAATTCAAGACTTAATCCAGTTTGATAATCTCATAGAGGGGATGTCTGCGCCCAGAGCAGTTGGGCAAGCAAAGCAAGAGGAGCAGGCGGAAGGCCCGCGGCTTAAAACAAATCTGGCGGAATAATTAAAAAAACCGGCGGTCACAATTTCCCCGGAGATACCTACCGATACAACCAGTCAATACGCCACATTCCCAGCCACTTTCGTCGGTGGAATTCGGAGTTGTGTATCTGGACACCAAAAAATGGCCCTATGAGAAAAATTTTGTGAAGATGTACACAAAATTTTCCCGACCATGGCGCAGAGGTTTCGAAAACAAAATAGCAGCAGATGAGGCTGCAGCGGTGTGCGTAGGAGACCTCCCTGAAATGAGCTTGGATTGAATCAACTAAAAACATATACCAAAATACCCAATTGGCCACACCTGTGCACTGGCAAATCATGACCCCATCTGAGGATTTATCAATTGATATCAACACCACCCACCCATAAACCGTGGACAATATACATATATATATATAAGCACCCTGACAAGCGGAGAGGCGCAAAAGTTCCCGTTGCTACCTATTGTAATTTACAATTGTATTTCATTAATCATCAAATCAGATGGGAGGCCCAAGCCAAACGGGCCACTCAATCTGAGGATCTGATGGGAGATTCGATCTCACCCAATCTGCACCCAAGCCCCGGTACACTTGGGACCTATCCCAACCGAAAAAAAAATTTTGCCCCACTCGACGGTGCACCGAACCTATCCGCAAAAAAATCGTCCGATGTTGGGAATATTTTATAAACAAAAACCCCGATAGCGTTGCTGCTAAAAATGGGGACCTGGAAATACCCACCCTCGCACCTAAGGTGCGATGGGGGGAAACCTTCACTCTTTAACTCAAGGCCTCCCCGTCCCGGGCTAGGAAACTGAGTTTTTTACAAAATAATTTACCCATGGATATCCTGGCCATCCAGGAAACCCACTGTCACGAGGTTTTTGGAAAACAATGCTCCTACCAGGTCAAAGCACTGTGGGGTGCTATTTATTTACTCTTCACATTCCTAAATGCCATTCTCTTGGGCCGATGTTGCACACACAACCTATTCTTGGTGCTCCCCTCTGCCGCCTGCCACCCCAGTGTGGACCAGTGCACGCCATCTGGGCGTGTGGTTCCGCCCTGCAGGCGCGCGTTTGGATGGGTGTCAAACAGTAATGGCTTCCAACCATATACTGGACAAGCGCTCCACCTGGCGCGCGTCCTCTCTCGCCCCCACCCTACTCGCCCTCCCTCGCTCTGTGCTTGCCAAGTGGACTATGCTTGTTCCCATATCCAATAAGTCTTATTGGAGCCCACGCCACTACAGCCTTCTCCCCAAGCTTCTTCAAATCCCTGTATGCTTTTAAGGGCTACTTTGACGTTGGGTTCCACCAGTCTGACTTGAGGATGCTGAAGCCCTCAACATCATGGTGGCATGGGCTCTAATTTATAAAAAAAACCCCATGCCCCAAGGTCCTAGGCACCACGATTGCGGCCGTCACTGCTCCTACACTCCCATCCCAACACTGGTCCACCCCAGGTTTTGTATGACCAACTTCTCCTGAGCCTTGGGCCTCAACAACCCATCAAACCCCCACTCCATCTGATGAAGAACGCCTTGCATCACACACATCAGCCACATCATACTTGGACACACCACCCTACAAACAAATCCCACTCTCCATGCGAAGCGCAGCACCTGAGAATTTCTTTTGGGCTACAACGGTAAAAGAGGCCGCCCCTCTCCTCAGTTCACACAAGAGCGTACAGGGGCTATGCAACCATCTGGAGGTTCATGGGGCACTTTGCTGCCCCATTCGACCCCAAGTCTCGTTCAGTGGGACTACATGGACATGATGGACATCCATTATTCTCCCACTGAATCTAAGCCAAAAGACTATCTGGACCAACACGCACACCATCCTCTGCTGCATTCGCCTCCTACCCACTCAAATTTAAATGCCACTATTCCAGTGAACCAAAATCCATGGGATCTATTGGCTGAAACTGACGAATCAGGTAATATCCTCATTAGTAAGCATACTCAACCTCTCTGCCATGTCATGTGTGGCCAGTTTCCTTCATGGAACCCTGTTTCACCGCCCTCTACCCAATGCAGCCCCCTTCTAAAGTGATATGGCCACCAGTCCAAGCTGCGGTGGCCTCTCTCATCAAACACATCCCTTCAGTCTGTCAAGTGGCCCATCCAGCATGCTTGCCCACCATCTTCTCCCCCCTGACTTCCCTGAATCTCCCTGCAGTGACTCTGGTAGTTGCTGAATCGCCATGTGGAATATCCACACGATTGTCATTGGAACCCCTCAGCCAAAATCACCCGCCACAGTATCTCCCTTTTCACCCAACTTCCCTGAAGCCCACAGATTCTGAAGTTCTCCTCATTTTTGTGGACCACTTTCAAGCATGGGTGTTTGGATATCTCCCACTACAGATGCCCCAGCAGCTGGTCTCTGCTCTGGTTCCAACAGATTGGTTCATCAAATCAGACCCCAGAGCCCCTCCTCACACCTCTGCCATGGTGGCTAAGCAGTTTCTGCTTCCCACCTGGTTCCCTCCCCCTTTTGAGTGTTGTGATCGGTACTGTCTGTCCCGCTGGCAGCATAGAATAAATCTTCTACATAAGTATCTTTGAAAATCCAAATCAACCTACTTGTTTAACTTATGCAATGTATAATAATAATTTAATATAAATATGACTAAAAAGTAGAAATAAAATAAGAAAAAAATAATTTTTTAAAAAACTTGCTATTTTTAAAGATAGTATAAATTAAAAATTATAAAGAAAAAAATAAGGCCTTCCCCACAAATCAACCAAAAAAGTTGCACTAAAAAGTAAAAAATAATCTCTTTGCCAAATAATTACTTTAAAAATGTTTTAAGTTTTACCTTAGGGTAAAAAAACTTAAGTGCATGATATATTTCTTATAGCTGAAGGTTGTTATAAACCTTCTTAACACTTTGCTGACCTATCAGGAAGATCTCCTCATTTTGTAAACTAATAGTATGTGACTGATTGGGGAGTTCTCCCCAATTGGTCAGCAAAGTGTTAAAATAAATGAATCTGATTATAGCATCATTATTTTGCTTTTTTTAAATGTTTATAAAGGCTTTATTGTTGCCTAAATTTAGGAATTTTATTAGTTGTAGTTGTTAAAAAATGCATGGTAGCTAGCTTATACTCAGATGCAATTTGTTTGGTTGGCAAAGTGTTAACATTTTCCTACTGTTATGATAAATACTGTCATTGTGTTTTATCATATAACTTTTAAGAGAAAAATACCTGAGATGGTTAGATTACTTAAGTAATGGTTGGATTACCTAACTAAAACTGTGTATGACAGCAGGAGGTAGCTGGTAGATAGATTCAAATTTATTCAATTTGTATTAAATTAGGTAGCATTTTAGTTGTGATGGTTTAGGAAATTGTTTTATAAATAAATCATTATAAACATGTTTATTTCAACACCTACTCCTAGACTATATACCAATCTCATACAAAGTTGACAAATATTTAATGATATATATATATATATACCTTTTTTACTTCAATTTCAACATTTTACAAATCAATTTCAACATTTTACACTTCAATTCCAACATTTTGCATTTTGATTTCAACATTTTGCATTTCAATTTCAATATTTTACACTTCAATTCCAACATTTTGCATTTCAATTTCATCATGAAAAGATTTAAAATTAAAGGTAAAATTACAATTTTAAAAAGTTAGTCTATAAGTCACCACACCATAGAAGCATTTAAGATTTGGATGCTGGAATGAATAAGTGCCAGATAAGCATAGATAAAAGAATTTATAAGTAAATTTGATTTAAATTTATTTTCTTAATCATAAAAATTCAATTAATTTGATTTTATTGATGAACATATGGAAGTTCAGCTAAACAATTAATAATATTTTTACAAATCAATCTAAAATAACCAGCACTATCTGCCTCTGTTACATTGTTGATCTCTTCCATATCAATTATGATAAGACGCCAGTTGCACCTTCTCTTAATCTCAATCTAATGCCATTTTTAATTTTATAAAAGGCATTTTCTATTGGATTCAACATATAGGAATACAGTGAAAGTATCTTAAAATTGTAATTAAACATAGAATATATTCTCTTGATGTCAACTCTTCTATGTATTCTAGCATTGTCTAAAATTAAACACATTCCTCGCATGTTTTTCTCATCATAGAGATAGGTACAAAGCTCATTTATGTATTCAGTATATATTTTTCATTGACTGTGCTATTGGCTATAGCTTTATAATATTTTAGGCCATCAATCATCATACTTGCAATTAAAGATACCAATCTTCCTTGCACTGTAGGCACTGTCAAAATGGCCCATGTCCCCCTCCTAGATCTTCCCTGTGTACATTTAAGATATAAATTAAAGGATGATTCATCAATAAAAATTGCTTTTAAATAGCTTCTATTAAAATAATTATTAAACCAGAGTGCATATTACTTTCTTTATGAAATTGTCTGTGGCTGGTTGCCTCTCTCCAACTCACAATGGGTTAGTTTAAGAGTTATTTGTAACTCCTTCAAGCAATTATTTATACTTGATATGGAGATTTTAAAGTTCTCTTCTTTGGATTCTAATCTCTCTTTAATCTCTTTCAAAGTAATTTGAGGGTTAAAAGTGATTAAATTTCAATTCTATTTATTCTATCTTGTGTGAGATTCATCTTAACACTTCCCCCTTTAACTTATTATTGATGTTCCCATCTTTTTTGTAGATATTGGCAATTGTTTGAGTGGTATTATAGTTGATTCCTATAACATCCACAGCTTCTTTTATGGTCTTGCCTTGTTCAGAAAACTAAACATATAAGACTTTGCCACTTAGTATTTAGAATTGCATCATATCTTATTCTCTCTATATTTGTGTTATCTGTTTCTTTGTCAATATAAGTGTCTTCTTTGACAAATTCATTTTGTAGACTATTCATGAAAGACATATGGATGCTTTTTCTACATAAATAACAAAGTTTTTTGTAATATTTTAGGCTATTTTCTATTTTATAAAAATAATATACAAATAATATAGTCTTTTAAAAAATGTAGATATTGAAATGTAAAATGTTAAAATTTAAATGCAAAATGTTGAAATCAAAATGTAAAATGTTGAAATTGAAATGCAAAATGTTGAAATCAAAATGCAAAATGTTGGAATTGAAGTGTAAAATTTTGAAATTGAAATGCAAAATGTTGAAATTGAGTAAAAAATATATAATATTGAAATTTAAAAATGAAATTTTGAAATTGAAGTATAATATGTTGAAATTGATTTATAAAATGTTGAAATCAAAATGCAAAATTTTGAAATTGAAAAGCTAAATGTTGAAATCAAAATGTAAAATGTTGAAATTGAAATGAAAAATGTTGAAATTGAAAAAAGGTATATATAATTGTTCAGTTGACTTGATTAGTCTAATGTTTCAAGTATAAGAGTGGCAGTTTTTACTTATTTTATTTTATATTATTTAGTTGATTTTATCAGTCTTTTATATGGTAAACTTTCAGATATCTATCTATATTACCTAATTTATTAATCTGGCTGATTTAACTGGTCAATATTTAATAAAATTTACTAAACACTATCTATAATAATTTATTTTAAATCTAGTTAATTTAATTGGTCAATCTATAATAATTACTGATCACTATCTAAAATAATTCATTTTAAATTTAATTGATTTAGTTGGTCAATCTACAATAAATCTACTGATTTCCATCTACAATAATTTATTTTAAATTTAGTTGATTTTATCGGACAACCTATGCAAAAATGATATACACACATAATAATTTAAGCTCATCACACTATGATCTCATACTTGAACATACCCCCCAGCTGTAGGACATATATCATGTCAATATGTATAATATTGATCAGTTGACTTAATTGGTCAATCTATAATAAAATTACTGATCACATCTACAATAATTCATTTTAAATTTAGTTGATTTTATTGGCTAACCTATGCAAAAATGATACACACCCATAATAATTTAAGCTCATCATGCTATGATCTCATACTTGAACATACCCCTCCAGCCATAAAACATATATCATGTCAAAAAATTCTCATGTACAACTGCAAGAAAAGCAAGGTGTGCACTTACATACAATCATACTAAGTATGAAAATATATTTAATATATATTACATATAAAATCTATAATATTATATATATATATATATATAATATAAATATATGTAATAATTATAATATATTAAATATATGAATATATAATAATTATTATTAATTAAATATAATATTGTAAAGAATGTATTATATACTATATATATAATCTATATATATAAATTAATGTCTGTCTGTCTGTACATTTGTCTGTCTGTATGTCCCAAATGCATTCCTATACTATTTTTTTAGTACTAGATGGTCCCATTCCTATACTATTCATTCAATTGTAATGAAACTTTGGTGAGTTGTTGTGTGCATGCCTGAGAAGGTTTATGAAATTTAAAAAATATTATTTTAATAGTAAAATAAAAAGTTTTATATGTAACAAGTGAAAATTCTATATATACTTTGATGGTATTTGCTATATTGTTACAGCTGAGCAGTTTGCTATTCAGCTGATTTGATATTTTAAATGGTTTTGTTAAGTGGTTAGTGGTCATTTGGGTATTTAACAAGTTTATCTAAATCAAAATTTTGAAATAAAAGTACAATTATTTTAATGATACCTCCTCTAGCATAATCAGCTGCTTTTTTCTCTCTCTCACAAACATCACTTTTTAAATCAAAAAGTGAACTGAACAAGAAATGAGAGAGCAACCAACTGCCAGTGCGCACTGCAATTATAGAGCAGTGAACCATGGCCAACCACCCAAGCATAGGGAAGTCAATCCGCCCATCTGTGCACAGCACATAGAAACAGATGACTTGCCTGCCCCAATATTAAATAACAATAATAACACAAAGGACACTATGATGGACATACCATCTAATGAACTTCCCGCTGGCCCAAGCCCCCGCATGACTAATAATGGGGAAGGGCAATACAACCCATGTATGTCAAGTAACAATTTGGTGACATGAACAATGATGAAATGTGCAAACGCGTTGAAGGGTCATGGGGCCCTTGCAACTAGCGCGGATAATGGGGTCAACTCCCTAGGATCAGTGACTGCCAACAACCAGAAGACAAGAGAAACCTTTGGGGAGCAAGGCCCAATGCTGAGAACAGTGGTGTCAGGAATATTCCCCACTGAACCTCAACCAGTAGAGGGGATTGGGGCCTCACAGGGTGAGAAAATTTTTGTGGGAAAAACAAAAAACCTGGATGAAGTATTGGTAGGATCTGAAACTGACTCAGATTTGATTGATGAAAATCAGCAGCTCAAACCAACAGAGCAAAGCTATAAAAAGTTTTCTGCTGACATGGAGAAACTTACCAAATCTGCTTGGGGTATTTGAGTGAAGAAGAAGTCAGGCACCAGTTCTGACAAGATCCAGTCAGGGGGGTGAATGGTCCCTGACCAAAATCAATTCAGTGACATGAAAAAATTGTCAGGCGTGATCCCCAATACACCATTGGGTGTGATCCCCAACAAATTCATGTTGACAGGGGGTTCTAGCTCAACCATGAATTGATGGCCAATCCCAAATGGACAATTGGGAACAAACCCTGACAATTATAAGCCATCAGAGGGGACTAGATTAGCACAGAGCTAATTGCTGAACCAATACAAACCATCAGGGACCAACCCCAATGGGGGTGAAACTATATCAGGGACCAAATCTGAGGGATCAGACACTCTAGAAAATTTGGCAAAAAAACTAAAAGTACTACTGGAAGGGGCCAAAACACTGACAGCAGTCAAGTTGGCAGCCAGGGCCCCAGTAAAATACACCCCAATCCAGTCAGACATGTTGGTGCACTGAGGCGTGTCTGCCCACAAGGTCAAACAATGGGAGGCCTTCCAGTTCCTGTACTCTACAGTGACTCAGTGGGTCTCCAAAGGTATCAAACCAGCCATGCAGCTATGTGGTGAGACCACAAGTTTTCCACCAGAGTGGCCAAATGCTGGCTTGACACCCAAATCTCAATTGACATGGTGGTACTATTCAAAGTGTCATGAGTTAGGACCAAAGATGCCCTGGAATGGATGAAAATCCCCATGGAGAACAAGGTGATTGAGGCTGCAATCCGCAAAGATTTAAAACTGTGGATGCAAAGGCCTGGATGGAGGCTGGCATCAACCTTTTAAATGCAATGGAGTATAACAAGGCAGGCATTACAGCACAATATGCACAAGCCATTGGGAGCTTGGGCCTCAACCCAACAGATTTAGCCAATTATGCAAAATGATTCCCAAATGCCTCAACTGCCCTCAAATGGGCCTGACACACCATTCCAGTGGACACAGCACTGGAATGGTATAATACTACATTCTCCCCAGAGGAGGCACTACCATGGATCACAGCTGGGTTCAAGGCCACCGAGGCCTTACACTGGTTGTACACCTGAATTCCACCAGCCACTGCATCTGACCTGATGAAAGCAGGCTGGACAAAGGAAAAAGTGGTGGAATGGGGACCCTTCTGGGATTGGTCACCAGAAGAGGCCATCAACTGGTCCACCAACAGATTCACACCAATGGAGATGAAATACTGGTTCTGAGCAGGGGCCAGTATGGACCTAGTGCGCGAATGGGTAGAGCTGGGGGTGACTAAACTGATTCACAAAACCCTTAGAGGCTGACCATTCCTGATCAAAAAGTGGAAAATCTGGCACAATGCTGCAACAATTGCCAAAGCTGCAGACTGGGATGCAGCGGGGTTCACCCCTGAATCAGCCCAACTGTGGATGGAACACAAGATTTCACCACAGGTGGCAACAGCAATGAAAGGGGTCATGACCCCAGACTTGGGCTGAGAATGGCTCAAAGTGGGGATCCACATCAAAACTATCCAGGATTGGAAGCAATCCTTCCCAGAACTGATGCTAGTGGCCCCATATGCCGCCAAAGGTTTCACCCCCTCTGAAGCATTCCAATGGAGTGAAGTGGGTGTTCTGGCAGCCATGGCATGAGTATTTACAGATGGGGGCTGGAATAGTGTCACAGTAAGGGACTGGTGCCAGCGTAGCTCATTATGCTGGAGGTCCTTCAAAAATACCTCCACCCAACGTGTGGCCCAGAATCTGCCCTCAAGTGGTACCAACTGGGGTTCTCACTGATCGGATGCCCTAGAGTGGCAGAGCCTCAAGATCAGAGTGCAAATGGCTAAAAGTATCAGCTGCCAAGGTATCAGCATTCACCAGATTGAAGCATTCCTCAACTGGGGGTTCAGCCTCAATGAAATCATAAGCTGGATTTTGAAGGGAAAGACCCCCACCAAAGTACCCAAACCAAGCGCAAAAACCAAATCCTACAGCACCAGCGGCAGCGCATACCAAAGACAACACCTGGAATGGAGCAGGGAGCCACATTGAGTACATCCATCAGTTGATCAGTGGGGGCTTTACAGACCACCAGGCACCAAAATTGTACCTAAAGGATGCTATCCAAATCCACCTGCAGCTAGTGGAGGAGGAGGAATGGTCTGACCTGATAATGTCAATTTATCAGGAACTTGACAAAGTCCTAGCTGGAGGGGACTTTGATCACCACTGGGTACCCAAATGAGGCTATATAGATATAGCAATCCCAGGCAAATTGGACTGCAAGAAACTCCTCAAAATTGGCATCAAATACAAGGGGATTTATCTGCAAATGGAACCAACCAGATATGCCAACCAAACCAAAGGTGGGTAACCTTCCAGAATCTCCCCACCAATCACAAACAGGAGTGGGTGCACAAAGCAATCTGGACCAGATTGTCATACTATGGGGAAGTATGAGAATTTTGGCAAGCTGGTGGCAATTACATTGTGAAGTGCCTCCACCCTCAGACAGTGGAAGCGCTGTATGAACTGGCACCCTGGATGAAACCAAACAAAATTGCTCTACCCCAATTCATCCACCTGCCCAGCCTCAATAGGGTAGTATACATCAAACAGGAGGATGCCAAACAAGTGTGCCAGTTCTGTTACCAGACTGGCCACACAATGGCTCAATGCCACCATTGTAAAGGTAAAACTACATGGGAATACAAATATGACCCCATTGGGGGGATCACCAAGGTTGGTACCAAGACTTTCCTCCACCCAAAAGCCAGAGAATGGATCCCATGCAACCTAATGGAGGTAGCAGATATGAAATGCCAACAACAAGAATTGGACCTGGCACATAGAGAAGCATGGGAATGAGAAGTGGCAAAGTGACCCAAAGCAGATGATGAACCATTTATAAATCTGAACCCCAAATCTTACACAATGGATGAGGGAACTGACCCCATTCCAACAGAGAAACGTCCAACCCAAGCAGAATGGACAGTCCATGAGGAGGAAAGATGGCAGAAGGTGAACCTGAAGAAGTCTCCCAAGCAAGGATGGATGCAGGAAGCCAGCAAATCAAAATTGAAGCCTGACAAGATGAAAGTGAATACTAAATTGAATTGGAAGTCATTGGCAAATAAACCCAAGGTGACTGGTGAAAAATCAGCAGGAGCAATGAAATTGACAAAGTTGGCCAGACAATCACTGACTAAAAAATTGAGTTCTGCCATTAAATCAAATGAAGGGGTGCAAATCTGACTGACAGATGAGGGGGAATCTGCCGCTCCACCAGCAGGGGACAAGGGGCACCCAGACCTGATCATAAAACCATCCCCATTATCCATTGACATGGAGATGGGGATGGCAACCAAATTCCCAGTACACAGGATGCCCAGGAATATAATCCCAGTCCCAACCAACTGACCCCAAAACCAAATAATACACCCCACCAACCATTGATGCCACCATCATCTACCAACCAGACCTCAGTACATGACTCAATCCACAACCCAGACAATGCTAAACCTCATACCCATGGGTCAGGCAGCCAGAAATGAGGATAGCGACCACAAATGCTCGGGGGATGGCAAGCATACAAACAAGGAGGAGGAAGATGCACCATTTAAAAACTAATAATAATATTGACCTAATTTTTATTTCAGAAACACAAGCTGGTAACCAAAAGGAAATGGTGCTGAGCTCAAACTGCAATGCAAAAAACCACCCGTGGTCCCACCAAATAGGCTACCAAGCCCTATGGATGGACCATGTGGCGATAGTCACAATGGACAAGAAAATAGACCTGGAATTCATGGAAGAAACTCATGCCAGTAGGATCTTGATAGCGACAGGCTACAAACAGAGAAACTGGCAGGAGCATACAAGTGGTAGCAGTCTATGCCCCACCAAAGCACCACAAAAACTGCATATTTTTTGGAATTCTTAGCGGAAGTGCCATCTGAAGTGATGACCATAATAGCAGGTGACCTGAACTGTTGGACAAATGTGAGCTGGGATACGTTCCCAATGAGAGAACATCCCAACAGTAAGGCTGATGAGATGCTCAATTACCTAGTCAAATTGGGGATGTGCCTAATGATTGACAAAGAGGACAATGACCTGGCCAACTTAACATGGTGGTCATATGACGCCACTGGATCCCCACTGTCAGGATCACGTTTAGACTACATCCTAGTGTCATCAGATCTCAAGCTGATGACGTCCAACAGCGAGGTTAGCATAAATGCCAAAAGTGACCACATGGTCATCCATGTGGATATTGACCTTGATGAACCTCTGAGGAACTGCAAGTGGCAACTGGCACCAGCCACGCTGAGGGATGGGGAATGGCGCCAAAAGATTGACGCTGGACTGGATCAACTGGTAGCATATCTGGACAACCACCCAGAGTTGGACCCACTAGAATGATGGACCCAGATCAAAGCAAAAATGAAGCACAATAGTATGAAGTTTGAAAAAGTGACCTCCTACAAGTGAACTGCTGCTGTGAAGCAGCTGAAGTCTAAATTAGAAAGGCTGAGGCTCACCCAGCGGGACAGTGAGGACTGGTGGAGCAAGTACTGAACAACACACAAAAAGTATCAGGCCATAATGATGAAGCAAGACTCAGAGAGATGGACCAATGCAACTTACCAATATCAGAGCCTAGTGGGGATGATGACCAAAGAGGGCCTGAAACACCTCAAGGAAATTTGAACCAAGGCTAGGGTATGGGAAGTGGAGACAGCGGAAGGGGAAGTATCAACAGACCCCAAAATGATCAAGCGAGAGGTTGAGCTTTTTTATGGTGATCTTTTCTGACAATGAGAAATGAGCAAATCAGTGACAAAAACCCTTATTGACCTGGCCAAGCTGGCACTAGGGGGCTGTACGCTGGAAGATGTCACCAAGCTATCTTCCAAAATCTCTATTGATGAAGTTAAGAGGGCGCTAAAGGAGTCACCAAGAATGAAAGCACCAGGCCCCAACAATATGTGTGCAGAAATATACAGCATATTCTGAGACCAAATCACGCCAGAGCTCAAAGCCCTCTTTAACCACTGTTTGCAAAATGGCCAGCAAATTCTGGGAGGCCAAGAGACCCAAATTGTACTTCTGTACAAAAAGGGCCTCAGATGCCAACTTTGGAACTGGCGCCTGATTGCACTATCAAATGCCAATTATAAACTGCTCACACGCATACTATCTAATCAACTGATGGCAACAGCACCGCGCATGCTCCATAAGTGCCCAGAATGGCTTCATCAAAGGCCATAGTATATGGGACAGCATTGGTTCAGTCCAGAGCGTACTCCAGGATGTGAGGGGCATCAAACAGGGGTACCTTATGTTCCTTGACATGGAAAAGGCATATGACTGAGTAGCGTGGTCATTCCTTCATGAGGCACTAAAGGCAGTCAGTATCCCTGACACTTTTTGAGCATGGATAATGATGCTGTACTTGGGCCTGGTAATGAAGGTGATTGTCACAGATGGCATAACCAACAAATCCCTGTCAGGCAAGGTCTCTGACAAGGTGACCCTATGTCACCAATACTCTTCAACTTTGCAGCCAACATTCTACTGGCAGCAGCGGATGCAAAGCTCCAGGGTTTAGTCCACCCTAACCAAATGCCACTGAAGATGCTAGCATTTGCTGATGATATGGTAGTAGGCATAAGCTCACTGACTGACCTCCAGGGTGCTGAGGAACTATTAAACCTCTATCAGCTAGCATCAAATGCAAAAATCAACTTGGCAAAAACCTCAGTGATGAGGGTCAGCAACCTGAGCTTCAGCCCGCCAACTGACACAACGCCAATCATGCACTCCCAGACAGTCTGATACCTCAGGATACTCTTCAATGATAAGGGACCAGTGGTACTGGAGACCAAACAGGAAGTATTGTCAAGCTTATCAATCTGAATGGCATGCTGGAAGAGCGCCAGACTATGCCTCAAGGAGAAAGTGCAGGCAATAAACATCTTCATCTTCTCAAAGTTGTGGTATGTTGCTCATGTGCTGCCAATGAGCCCAAACTTAGAGAAGAAAATCAGGACAATGCTCCAAACCTTCCTGTGGTTCAAGGCAAAGGTGGCGCCAATACCACTGGAAGCCCTGTCAAAACCAAAGAATGAAGGAGGCATGGGCCTCCTGGACTTTGAATCTCACACCTGGTATATATGGGGGAAGTCATTTCTGAAGCTAACACAGATGCACATGCACTGTTTGACCCTAGCATGGGGCATGAACTGGGCAAGAGCCCAAGGCCTCCAAGAGCCAGTCTCTCCCCACTCAATACATGAATGGATGGTGCACCACCCACAGATAACCTCCCAAAAAGGTACTCCACACTACTGGCGACTATGCAATTGGGCCATGCGCCAGGGTGGATGGTCATTTGAGCAATCAGACCAAGAAGCTGACCAAATTCAAAGGGACATCAAAGCACATAATTCTGCAATGATTTCCACAACAAGCTGGGAGGAGCATAACCAAATTGCTGATGAATATGCAACCAAGTTGATCAGAATAAGGTACAAATTGATGCTGATAGAATATGGAGGACCACTCCCAAAACTGGGGTGCAATCTGCCCACCTTTCCACAAATCCTAAATGACTGGACTACTGAAGGCCATGACACCAACTACCTGATGAAGGAGTTGATTTTGGGCCTGAACTCCCACTTGGTAATGGCCAAACAGCGTTTGGTAACCTGGCAGATCCTAAATCAGGCATTCAAATCAGGCAAGCACAGTGGGCTGGACTACCAGCACAAAGAATGCCCCATATGCACTGAACCAGAAGCAGACATAGCCCACCATTACTATGAATGCACCGTGTTCAAAAAATACTGGACCACAATGCATTACATCCTATCAGGTGAACAATTGCCACCAGGAATACATCCATCACAGGATCTTTTCTTCACAAAAACCCTGAAAATGGCTCTGATCCAACTATGAGCCTTCATTTACCATTATTGTGTATGGGTAATTCACTGTGTGCTCATCACCAGGTTTTGAGCAATGAGCGCCCCACCACAAAGGTTTGGTATTGAAGACCATTCAGATTATTTCTGATCAGCTCCATCAGATCTCAAAATTTTTGCATCTAATCCCTGGGTGTTATAAAGCCACATGTTTGGCTTTCCCCACCGGATCACTCATCATATGCAATGAGGCAACTAATCAACTGAGAATTGAATGGCCTGTAAGCCCACCAATGCTAGAACCATAGCTAGTGATGGCAATCACTAATCAGCAATGGTTGGAGGTGCTAGAACTCTAGTGGCCTGAACCCTCAGTCCTTTTTACCCTTGTCCAAATCACCTGTATTCCGCCCTCCTCTCTTACTTTCCCTTAAATTTATTTTAAATAAAGTATGAGTTTTTTATAAAAAAATCTAGCATAATTAGCTCAGCTTTTGGCTCTAAACTTCAACTCTATAAAAGGTCAGTTGTTTGAATCCTGGCGTAATCACTTTTTATACACTTTTCTTAAACTCACTGTCAATTCTGTCTCAGTCTGTAATTAAATCTTACAAGCTCTATTTCAGACACTTATTTAATAAACAGTATTAGAGTTTAAGTAGATTAAATAGGATAATCAGCTCACCCGCCATGAGGGCAACAGTGAAGCTGTTTGAGTGGCTTGAGAGTAGTGCTGGCACAGCCTATAGGCTACAATGGGAGCTTATCATCTGATAAACTAAATACCATAGCAAAGCATGGATATCTGGATGTTAGGTTTATATATTTTAAAAACCTGCCTAATTTAATTCACCTAATTAATAAAATACTTTTGGCAAGTTAATTAGAAGTTGATTTAGTAGTTTGGAAGATATGTCACATACTCAATGATTTTAATTATAAAGAGATGTTTTTGGTAGCAGTTTGATGTTATTTGATTGATTTGATAGGTTTATTTTGTATGGCTGAGTGGTTAATGGCTTTTAGTCGAATTAATAGGACATAGTTTAATTTTAAGGGGTGATTAGTTATTGGTTGTTGGGGGTGGAAGGCGAGTCGGTAAGGGCGTACGGCTACCAACCTGAAGGTTGCGGGTTCGATTCCCGCCCTTCGCACATCGTTCGGGGTGCCAGCCAAAGGAAGCTATTGGCGGTTAGTAGATATAATAACACGAAAACCTCACCCATGACGTAACCAGAAAAATTTGAGTCCCGATCCGGAGGTGGAAAAACTTTCTTCGACGGAGTTGACCCTGTTCAGGTTTCATGTCGTTTCTTTCTTTCGGTAATGCCTGTCCCCTGGTCAGCTTGCCTCGGTTAAATAAAATAGTTATTGGTTGTTTTGATAAGTTCAGTTAGGTTTAGCTGAGTGGTTGGTGGTTTTTGGTCGATTTGATTGAGCAATTAAATTTGGCTGAGTGGTTTTGTTTATCTTTAATATAAAATCTAAATTAATAAATTAAAAATCTGAAATTTTAATACCCCGTAGCGAAGCACGGGTAAATTAACTAGTACTTTATAAAATCTGGGAATAGTAATATAATTTTTTAATAAAATCACACTTAACTTTTAATATCATTTCTATATAAGATCTAGAACATATATGTCTAATGGTAATTAGATAGCAATTTGGCTGAGTATTTTCATATTCATTTAGTTCAATTTTTCATAGGTTTTGATAGGGGGTTGGTAGTTTTTGGCTGTTTTGTAAGTTCAATAATAGGTTTTTGCTGGGTGGTTTATTTTTTGGTTGATTTGATAGGCTCAATAGTTTCAGTAAGTGATTAATGGTTTAGTTAGTTTGGCAGGCTTTATTGATTTTAGCTAAGTGGTTGGAGGTTTGAATTTTTAATAGGTTTAATGGTTTCTGAATTTATTGATAGCTATCTACCAATATAAAAACTAAAATGATTTAGAATCTGATTGATTTGATAGGTTTATTTTATTTGGCCGAGTGGGTTGATGGTTTTTGGTCAAATTAAAGGATACAGTTTAGCTTTGGGGGATTTTTAAATTTTATTCGATTTTTAAATTTTATTCGATTAGTTATTGGTTGATTTGATAAGTTCAGTTAGTTTTAGCTGAGTGGTTGATGGTTCTGGTTGCTTTGATTGAGCAATTAAATTTGGCCAAGTAGTTTTGCTTAACTATATATAAAATCTAAATTAATCAATTCTAATCACCTAAAATTCTATAGGCACCGTAGCGAAGCACAGGTAACTCCACTAGTACTATATATATAAGTTAATACATACAGTATATATACAATATATATATTATATAAATATATATATATTATTAGTATACATATATATACTCACAATAAAATATATAAAATATATGAATATAGATTGTACATATGATTGTATGTAAATGCACACACCTTGCTTTTCTTGCAGTCATACATAAGAGTTTTTTAAAGTAATTATTTGGCAAAGAAATTATTTTTTACTTTTTAGTACAACTTTTTTGGTTGATTTATATTTTTTTACTTTTATTAACTGACTTTGAAAAAGGAGAAGGTTCTCAATTCAACCTGTATGTATATTTTTTTCTATGTTTGTTTGCACATAACTCTGAAAATACTGGACCAATTTGGATGATTATCATATAAAAAAGAGGATACTCCAACTTAGGTCACATTTTACTTTTGTAAGTATCTGTCCAGTACCTTACCATTAATTTATTAAGTATATTAAAATGGATTGGAAGCGATGAATAATTGTGGGACTAATACAACTCTGGATAAACTTAATTCCAGCATCAGTGAAGCAATAGCTTTGAAGCAACTTTTGATATGATATATATCCTAAGGCTGGGGGGTATGTTCGAAATCCAGGCAGTATGAGATCATAGTGGGATAGCTTAAATCATTATAGATGACTAATGTTTTTGCATAATTTGACCAATAAACTCATCTAAATTTAATAAAATGAATTATTAGTATATTTGTTTATAATATACTATATATAATATATACAATGAGTTTAATTTTTATTGAGAAATAGTAAGGGGTCAAAAAGGATATATAGAGATAGTAATTTTTAATAAAAGTATGAAAAAGAGCTACTTTTAAAAATGCTTAATTTTTTTTTTGGGGGGGAAGAAGTGGGGGTAAAGTTTTTTGGGAAAAAAGAACCTTCTTGATATTTTTTAGGAAAAAAGAACCTCCTTTAAAAAAGCTCTAAAAAGTATGAAATAATTGAGAAATTATGAATTCTCAATAAAACCCTTTTTGAAGTCAGCGCCATCTTCCAACCTGACTTATAAAATTTTGCTCACAAATACAAACTAAAGCTTATATTGGATTGGGTCCAAGTGTAAACTATAAGCAACTTAGAATATACAGTGCTGAGTATATACTATAAATGGCTATTATAAGTCAGTTCAAAATATGGTGGCGACTTCAAAAAGGGTTTTATTGCGGATTCACAATTTCTCAATTATTTTATACTTTTTAGAGCTTTTTTAAAGAAGGTTCTTTTTTCACCAATTTTTTTACTTTTTATTTTTTAACTTTATATTATTTTCTCTCTTTAAGAAAAGCAAGTTTTTTAAAACAGATTACTTTTTCTTATTTTATTTAAAGTCAGTTTAAAAATGTCATTTAGTACTGCGAAGCAACGGTTAAATGTATTAACAATCATACCACGAATCAAGTAAAGATTGAGTATAAAGTTATTACATCAAAGTAGGATAGAAGCTTCTCTCATTAAATTAGATTATTTTTGAAACCCATTTAAATATTTAAATATAATCGCATCAAGTTACAATTTATGTTAATCAATTCAAACCAACCTCAAGTTCACTGAGATGAGATCGGGTTTTCCCTTAAACAATTTGCTTAATCTAGACTGGTTGGTACGAAATTAAAATAATAAAACGTTTCATTAAAGCATGCAAGGAACCATCCATCCTCATGCAACTGGCATGGATGGATGTAGGACCAAATCCAAGGATCGGGATTCGACATCGACTACCAATTGTGTGGTATAAAAACCCAACAAAATTAATAACTAAATCAAACAAGATGCAATCCAAAGTTCATATTATCGCCACCCTCTGTATCCTTCCTGGTTCAGGGCTTTTCTATCGGCAACATCCAAGACCACAAAAACTTAATTCAACGCCCTGGTAATGCCTATGGAGTCCCTCCAGTAGCTAAGGTGCCCACACCCGATGTTCAAACTTCTGCCAATAGTCAACAGCCTGCAGTTGAGAAGCAAGAAAACGCATACGCTCCTGCTGGACAAGACCAAGGGTCAACTCAAGATGAAGATTTACCTGAGGATGACAAATCTACACCTGAGAATGAGGAAGCTGTGACTAATCCTGAAGACACTAAGACTAATACGCAAATGGATACTCAAAATGGTCCTGAAGCTATACCCGACGCTCAAGACAATGTTGAAACCAGTCCTCAAGAATCTACTGACGCTGTACCTGAAGGTGAAGGCAATGTTGAAGCCAGTCCTCAAGAATCTCCTGAAGATAACGAAGTTGCAGACAATCTTGAAACCAATCCTCAAGAAAAACCGACTGAGGCTCCCAAGAAGAAGCAGTGTAAACCTAAAAAGAACCAATCAGTCTATACCTCTTCTGAAAGTGGTACTGAGAATACTGAACCAGAAGCCCCTCAAGGCCCCGGTTCTGTAGATGAAACTACCGCCCCAACCACTGAGGCTGAACCCACCAATGGTTTGCCTGGAAATGAGGAGTCGGTAGAGGAGCCCAACAATCAAGCGCCTGAAGATGGAAGTTCTGGGGAAGATGTTGGTGAATATAAACCCGATAATCAAACTGAGGTTGTATCATCTGAAAACATTCCAGCATCTAAGGATGAACCAATCAATATTAACGAGGAGGAGTCGGTAGTAGAATCCAATGAAATGCCCAAAGATGAAATGTCTGGTGAGGAGGACGATGGAGATAAGTGTGATGCTGAAATTGATGAAGATGAAGTTGTGTCTGATACTGAAGAACTTCAAAAGCCAACTGATGTATCATCTGAAAACACGCAAACTCCTCAGGCTGGATCATCAGAAAACACTTTAGCATCTGAGGTTGGGTCATCCAAAGACACTCCAGCATTTGAGGATGTATCATCCGAAGACACTGAAGAGACTAATCAAGTATTTTCTGATGATGAGATGGAGGTAGATGATGATGAGGATGATGAGGATGATGAGGAAGATAATACAGTCTAATCATCTACTGAAATGGATCTTGAACTTAAGGCTACCCTTCACTAGCGGAGTTACCCGTGCTTCGCTACGGTTTCTATAGAATTTCAGGTGATTCGAATTGATTAATTTAGATTTTATATATAGTTAAGCAATAACTACTCGGCCAAATTTATTTGATCAATCGAAGCAACCAAAACCACCAACCACTCAGCTAAAACTAACTGAACTTATCAAATCAACCAATTACTAATCACCCCCAAAGCTAAATTGTATCCTGTCGATTCGACCAAAAACCATCAACCCACTCGGCCAAGGAAAATAAAATATCAAATCAATCAAATTCTAAATATTTTAGTTTTTATATTGGTAGATAGTTATCAATAAGTTCAGAAACCATTAAACCTATTAAAAATTCAAACCTCCAACCACTTAGCTAAAATCAATAAAGCCTGCCAAATTAACTAAACCATCAATCACTTACCTGAAACTATTGAGCCTATCGAATCAACCAAAAAATAAACCACTACTCAGCAAAAACCAATTACGGAACTTACAACAGCCACAAACTACCAACCCCTTATCAAAAACCTATGAAAAAATCGAATTAAATGAATATGAAAATACCCACCACTGCCAAATTGCTATATAATTATATTAGAAATATATTTTCTAGATCTTAAATAGAACTGATATATATAAATTTATATGATTATTTTAAATAATTACATATTAGCATTCCGTTCCCAAACTTTATAGAATACTTGTGCCAAGTTTGGTGATTTTTTGGTTATTTGCTCGAGATAATGCATCCGGTATAAATAAATAAACAGAATGATAGTTTTGTAAAGAAAAGTTTGGCTAATTCTTGTTGATACCCAGTTTAGCACAGATTTGTTTTTGGGCTTTAAGTTTACCTGATGATCCTAATCAATTCTTTTTTATATTTGTAGATGTTTATCGATAATATAAAAAAATCAAATTATATTGAATCAATATAAAATTACCAACCATTCAGCCATACCCAATTAAACCTATCGAATTAACTAAACCACTTGACGCACCAATGCCCCGAACCGAGATAGCGAATAGCAAAGGCGGTCCATGGAGTTCCTGGCCTATCATACGCCGCGCGTGGAGGTTTTCCGGATTTTATCCTCCTTTCCCATACATTCGATTTCCCTTAATCGGTGCGGTATCCTCCCCAGGTCGGCCCACCTCGAATAAAATACTTTTAACTAAACCACTTAGCTAAAATAATTAGATTAAAAATCAACCAATCACCAACCGCTTCGTAACCAAAACTAAATGTATCGAAACAACCAAAATCACCAACCACTTACCAAAACCAATTAAATTATCGAATCAACCAATCACTAACTTCTTTATTAAAACCGTTAAGCTTAATCAACCCAAAACCACCAACCGCTCGACAAAACCATTTAAACTATCGAATCAACCAAATATCAAACTTCTCAGCCGTAACAATATACCGATTTCCATTAAAAACATATAAAACTTTAACTTGTTACATATAAAACTTTTTATTTTTACTATGAAAATTAAAAATCGGGCTTCGAGGTGCACACGGACCCCCTCCCGTCCACCTATAGCCAAATTTTCAGAGCTCTACATGCTCTAGTTTTGGCTGGGCATCGCGCACACACAAACACACACATTTGCTTTTATATATATAGATAAGTGTCTGAAATAGAGCTTGTAAGATTTGATTACAGACAGACAGAATTGACAGTGAGTTTAAGAAAATTGTATAAAAAATGACCACTAACCACTTAACAAAACCATTTAAAATATCAAATCAACTAAATATCTAACTGCTCAGCCGTAACTATATACTGACTACCATCGAAAATATATAGGATTTTTACTTGATTCATATAAAACTTTTTTGAACATGAAAATTGAAATTTTTGATGGATTATTGTATTGTCATTGCAGATACATAAGTGTGCCAAATTTAAGAATTTTTTATTGACGATAAAGTGTCTGAAATAGAGCTTGTAAGATTTATTACAGACAGACAGAATTGACAGTGAGTTTAAGAAATGGGTATAAAAAGTGATTCCGCAGGATTCAAACAACTGACCTTTTATAGAGTTGAAGTTTAGAGCCAAAAGCTGAGCCGATTATGCTAGAGGAGGTAATTTTAAAATCAATTGGACTTTAGATTCAATGTCTTGATTTAAATTAACTTACTAATTAGCCAAATGACCACTAACCACTTAACAAAACCGTATAAAATTTCAAATCAAACAATTTTAAACTGCTCAGCTGTAACAATATAGCGAATACATCGAAGTATATATAGGATTTTCACTTGTTACATATAAAACTTTTTATTTTGCTATTAAAATAATATTTTTTAAAATTCATAAACCTTCTCAGGCATGCACACAACAACTCACCAAAGTTTCATCACAATTGGATGAATGGTATAGGAATGCATTCGGGACATACACACAGACAGACATTCATTTTTATATATATATAGATGATTGATTTTTTGTCAAACGGAATATTTTTAGGCATAGATGGTCTAAAATGTGGGAGGACAAGTTGAATCAGCGCCAATTTTTGTTTATTCGAGGTAAATTTTAACGACAATTTTAAAATTAGGGTTTTCCTTATCATCCATTTTATGATATAAATAAGTAAGACTTTTACAAACTTTTTGAAATGGATGGCAAATTGACTAAAAATTAAAATAATTGATCCTACTTGGATAAGTACTAATAATCCATTAAAATTAAACCACTTTAAAGTTGGTAGTTATAAGGCAATAAAAATATTACGCTTCGAACTGTATTAGTTGAATCAGATTATGTCTTATACAGATATAGATTAAAATTTATTAACGAGTTAAATGGGGTCCCAAGTTTAATCTAAAGATTTAGTTGGCCGCTAATAAAAATAAAGAGGTGAAATTAATACTTCATCTTACATTAGACTAGATGTGAACCGATCTATTATAAATATTTATTCCAAGGTTCACAATTCAGCTAAGATCCCAAATAAATGCGTGTGGAGGTTTATCGGGATTTATCCTCCTTTCCCATCGATTTCAATTTCCAAATTTATCCCATTAGTTGGTGCGGTATCGTCTTCAGGTCACCCTACCTCAAATAAATAAAAAAGACCCCAAATAAACTGATCAGTCAAGTAAATAGAGTATCTACGATCTGATATAAATGGAATAATTTTGTGTGTTCAAAATCTGGTCAATGATATGATATCATAGTGTGACAAGTTAAAATTACACTGGTCTACACTCAAAATCTTTCCTAGTCATGTTAATTCTTATTCACTTTGATATGAAATAAACATTTAAATTTTATTCGAGGTACGCTGACCAGGGGACAGACAGTACCAAAAATCAAAACAAAATAAAAGAACCCGATTGAAAGAATGAACAGGAAGGCAAAACAAAAACTTCTAACCAGGTGGAGTGGAAACCGCTATCCCACCATGGCAGAGGGTGAAGGGGGGTCAGTCAGGTTTTCTGTAGACATTTCTGCCCCAACGATGTCATTTTATTTGAGTAAGCGGACAAAAGTGGATAGCCAGGGTGTTGGGGCATCAGCGTAGTGTGGGTGGATTGCGGTGTAGTAAGAGTTCTCCTCCTCTTCATCAAGAGCAGCATGGTAAACAGCTTTGACATATTCTGCTAAGTGATGCTCAGCTTGAATGTGGGCATTGGGGAGTTGGGCAAAATTGGAGATACTACAGAGGGTGATTTTAGTGGATGGGTTAAATTCTGCTAGTTTAGAAACATGTATAACAGCAGCTTCAGCATCATCAAACAGTTTTGAAATATTGCTGCAGGCTGATTTGGGGAAATCAGGGGGAAGTAGAGTGTGGGCAGCCCTAGTTGGTATTGAGCCACTGATTGGGCCACTGCTTTGCATAGGTTTGGGCAATGGGGGGAGGCCACCGCTGCAAAGGTGAGCTGGTGGTCACTTTGGTAGGGGGCAGCATTGAGTTTAGGAGTGAAATATCTGGGGGATGGGGTATTGTCAAAATCAGAAACAAAAAATTCAGCCTGACCATAATCAAACTGGCCAAGCAGTTGACCAGATATCTCACTCATGATAACCTTACCTGATTCATAAATCTCAGCCAATAAGTCTCATGAATTTTGGTTTACAAGAATAGTGGATGAATTTGGGTGGGTAGGAGGTGAATGGGCTGCTTGGGTATGTAGGGTGGTCCAAGCCTGACTCTGATTAGCTGGGGTAGAGCTGGGTGGGCTAATGTGGGTAGTTGATTTGGTAGGAGCTGATTTCCCACTCAGGCCTATCAAATGGGTTCATTGAGTGAGAGGGGGCAGCAAACTGCCCCATTTGGAATCTGCTGAATAGGGCTCCAAAGCCATATCAGCAGAAGTGGCATGGGGGCAGGATTTTTTTGAATGGTTGAGCCCAAAGCAGAGGGGACAAATTTGGTGACCATTATCAACATGAGCCTAAAAGAAATGCTCAGGCGCTGCTGCAATATGAGCATGGGGGGATCTGGTGGGCTATGGCAGGGTGGTGTGGTATTATGGTGGCAATTGCGTGAGGGGCAGCAAGGCGCTCCACTCCAGAGGGAACAGCGAAGATGAGGTTGGGCTGAGTGCCATAAGCCCCACCATTAGCTGATCATACAAAAGTTGGGGGGAAGATGGGAAGGGAGGGATGCAAATGACACCACCAGTGTGATGTCAGATGGGAGGCGAGTACAGGTAGTAGGGATGGGAGTGTTTTTGTAAATAAGTGGAGTCAAAGCTGCTTCTGCAGCGTCCTCCTCCATCTGAAAGCCTATGTCAAAATAGCCCTTAAAAGGGTGAAAATCAATAAAACCTGCCAGCGCAAAGGCAGCAGTGGTGAGCTTGATGATTGCTTTGTTGGCTTACAGGAATAACTGCCCATAGTCAACATGGAGGCAAAAGTGAATGTTGGACTGAGGAAGGGCGAGAGGGTGGGGCAAGATGGGTGGATGCGCTCTAGGTGGAGCGCTAAGTCCTGTGGGGGGACAAATTGGCCAGAGGAGTTTGGCAGGCTAATTGAGCCTGTTCATACATGTTTCCCCACAGGGCAGAAAATGCTAGGGGGTGGAGCACTGCTGCCCCACACTGGGGTGGCAGGCGGCGGATCCATTGACATCAAGTGGAAAGCGTATGTGGCCAGATGGTGGTGGATAAAATAAACTTTTTTTAAACTTTTTATTGGAATTTGCACAAAAGTGAGTTTGAGCAGAAAGAAAAGTTTGATATGAAATAAACAAATATGATGGCTAAAACGTTTAGTTAGCTCTCATTCTCTTGAAATACAAGATTTTATTTTATAAATTTTATGATAGAGAGAAATACTATAAAGTTGGTAATTTTTAATTTTGTTGCAAATACAGTTTGCAACCCCTAGTGAACTATACTTTGTTGCTAGAGAAGCTATTTTGTTTATATAAATGTTGTTTTGTTGCGCTTAGAGAAACCTATCTGCTCTAATTTCTCATTAAATTGCTGCATTTGAAGTTCTAAGAATATCTAGTTTTCAGAGGTAAAAGTGAGATGTATATAACAAGCACAAACCTCTATTTTATTTTCATGAGCACAGAAGAGTTAATTATACCCTACATTTTCTTGCCCTAATTTTTATTTCTTATGTCACCTCTGTACATAAAGTTAGGACTCATATAGAATCTAGTGAAAAAGATGAATAAAGAAGGGGTGGCTTTCAAGTATTTAAAGACAAAATTTCCACATCACAGTGATACTAAGATTAAAGAGAAAATCTTTGTTGGACCCCAAATTTGAGAACTGTTAAGGTTGTGAGATAGACAGGTTCTCTCCACATGGCCACAAAGCAGTTATGAAGTAGTGCCCATGAAATTGTCCAGAGGATTGACAGTGCACCAAACAAGAGTTCCTTAGTCCATTGGCTGCTGGTACTCTTGAGAGGATGTTTTTGAGGATGATGAGAATGATACTAACAAAGATTAGTAGGGTCTGTACTCTTAAGAGGGTAAACAAGGCCATAATGGCTTTTTACATATCTGATGTTTAGTCCAAGATAGTCAGTTGTAATTGTAATAAATTTCCCTGTTGAGAAAAGGCTCAACTATAAAGTTAATTCCTTACACTATGAGAAAACACTACAGAAAACCCAAATCTGAATAATACTAATGTCAGTATTAATATATTAGCTGCCCATAATAACAATCAAGTACCTCCTATTATGGCCAGAAATTAAAACAATTTGAAAAATTCTTAAGCCCCTTTTATGGGCTTTGATTAGTCTGAAAATCCTGACAGAAGAGGTTTTATATACCCCTTGACTGCAGCAATAATTTGACAGCTGGTGACCATGACATCATATAATGCACCATTATAAATACCAATCAGAAAGAGTGTATACATAATGTTGCAAATGACACCCCAAGGAACCCCCTTTTATATCTTAGGGCTCTACTGCAAATGACAGATGAATTACCAAACCCCCATCCAAAGAGAGTTTCTTTGTTTTTACAACTCTGAGAAATGAGCATATTGATAAATTTTAGGCAAATCAATTTGAAAACTAAACCAATTGAGATGACCAAAATACCCATTCATCTGCAAGAACCACAAGAATTACAAATAGACAAGAGCCACATTTAGTCTCATAACAGGAGCCATGCATTCACAAGCAAGCAAGGGTTTCAAAGTATAACCTGTAGAAGAACCACAGAAGGTCAGAAAGAATTAATAAATTGGACCTTGATGACCCTAAAACTAAGATACAAAAAACAAATTTGCCTTATGAGAATAACTTGATTTGAATAAATCAGGCTCTATTTTTGCACCCTGAATCCCTTAAGTATTTATATACTTTACAAATTTCTATTATATTGTAATTTTTTACTTAGTATAGCTTTATTGTTGTTTTTATTTAGTGCTAGTAACGCAAAATATATAAAATTATTGTCAAAGGTCCAGACTTAGCACTATTGTTATTACCAGAGGCTGAGAGGAGCTCTGGTATGTTTAGGAACAGCCATTGTTAAGATTTTTCCAAGGCTTCAACATGGTTGGATAAGCTTGGAACTATAAGTAAAAGTCTCATGTACCCAAGGACAAGAATCTCTGAACTACCTGGTGATGCATCCTGTGATCAAATAAATAACTTATCATAAGTGGCCCAACCCTTCCAATCAGCACCCCCTGAGCAAGCAGGACGCTTTGGCAATAGTCCCAATACTATTTAAAGAGATGCTTGGAGTTTATATAGATAATTTGCTTTTATTAAGCTTTAGAAACACAAAGTTAAAATATTTAGCATTACTGAGGCTATCTATAGGGGATGCAGCTTGGTTGGCGCTGAAAACCTTGCAGGTTTTGGTATCTGACAGTGGGTTCTATAGCTTTTGGAATTTTTGGCATCTTCTAAAACCATTTTCAAATGTGCAGTAAATCTTTCAAGGCGCTGCACAAACTTTTCTGCATTTCTAATTTATTAATTTTGACCCAAATCCAATCAAACATGATTTCTGACAATTCTATATTATTTGAAACTCTGGAACCTCTTAAAGCTGCTATTCTAGCATTTACAACTTCAAGTTTCAACCTTGAAAGCTATTGGGATCTTCAGGTAAGGTCTTATCATCACTATATAAAAATATTAGGGCAATGTGGCAGTTTGGAAGTACTTTTACCATCACATCACCCCTAAGAAAATAGTTTCCTCTGTGGCCAGAACTCATCCATCCTCTAAAGGCAGTTGGTACATTCACCAGCCATCTGCCAGTAAAATTACTCAACTGGGTACCCAACCCTTTTGTCATGGCTACATGACATAATTAGGGGACAGACTGTAAGGACAAGGCTGGACGTCAGGAGGCTAAAAAGGCTAAGTTGCAAGGCCTTCATAACTTAAAACATACACTGGACCAACGCTGGGTACAAGCGAGATATGCCCAAATTGGTCCTGGGAATGTGCGTGATTCTTGGCCTGGCATTACAGCCAGGGCGTTAAAATGCATCAGCTACATTCTCAACTCTGACAGTTTATTACGGTTACTTGAGGAACAGGGATTTGAAACCCATTCCGTTTATAATATTGCTAAGTTGGGATGATTCAATTTACAATCATTAACTCAAGTTTGGGCAATCTCAAGTTACAGGACCCTGGCCAATGGTAGCGTGCGCCTATTGGTTTGCTTAGGCTTAGCACCACTTTCACTAATTGACAACTCTCACCACGGTGAGTAATTATGTTTCTGCAAGACAAAATTTCCTTGTTGTTCGTCTGGTTTAATAAAAACCTGTTCATTTTATTTTGTCTACATGCATTTATTTAGTCCTGTTTGCTGACCTCCAAGAGGTCCAAATTAACCAAACGCATGCCATCCTTTCTTGGGATCTTCTGTGCACCATCCTTCTGGGTGGTGCTTTGTTTACCCTTTATTCAGTGGCGGGTTCCATAACAGTGGTGTGGGCCCTCACTCACCACCTCTATTGGAACTGGACCGTTACAGACACACTCATAACACCTTTTGACCAAATACTATCAAATGCCTTGAGCCATATTGGTGTCCAGAAATTTCTTCTTCATATTTTACCTCTCAGGGATTGTTAGATTGAACTGGATCTAACTTCTCCAGCATGGGAACTTCAAATTTTTGGATTTTCTATATATGTGGCACTGGGTGCTTGGGAACCTTCTGAAAACTTTAACATGTAAGACGCCTTTTTTTATATGTAGAACTCTGTAGGAACCTAAGGCAATCAGTCCAAACTTTGTGCAATGGGTAGGGGGATGAGTTTTTTTCATTAATCATGACAATATTGTTGGTCTAGTATGCGGGGGCCTCCATACAGTGGGCATCCACTTTCTGGTTTTGGGCATTCACCACCCTTTTCAGGTTGGCTTTCAAGAGAGTGTCTATAACTCTCCCGTTCCCAGTGAGGTAGTGCGCGTCACATAGCCACACCGCCAAGGAATAAGTTGTCAGTATTATGGTGAGAATAGCCCCGCAGAGGGTGCTGGAGCTAAAGTAACACATGGCAAGGGTGTTCAACGCGGTATATTAATAGATAGTGAACAAACTACAAGACATGGGTGGACCCTAAAGGGGATTCCATATCCAAACGGTGATCTGGGCTGGAGTGCTTAAGTGCCTCAGTCTGGAGGGGACCAGGGCGTCCCAGCGGTGCACCAGATGCGGTATTTAACTTTGTGCAAATAAAACAGCTGACGTTGTTAGGGACCTCCCCAAAGAGGTCTGCGCACAGGTCCGCCCAAGTTAACATATTAAAACATAAACTAACGGGATTTCATTAATAAGAGAGATGACCAATGAGGAAAGTTGGTCTTGAGAACCATACTTTAAACAAGGGAGGTGAGTCGTCAATTGGGGAAAATGGTTCCAAGCCTAAATGAACCAATTGGCGCACCCCACCATCAGCCAGGGTACTGTAGCTTAAATCAAACAAACTTGAGTGATTGATTGCAAGCTGAGCCGTCCTGATTTAGAAATGTTAAAAATTGAACATGTTTTGAGCCCCCATTCTCTGAGCAACCAAACTGAACTGTCATTGTTAAGAATACAACTCATCCGTTTTAATGCCACTGCCATAGAACAGGGCTGGGCATCACAAACTTCCCCTGGACCAACCTGGGCATATCTGTCCTGAACCCAGCGTTGGTCCAAGATGTGCTTTAAGTCAGAGAGGTCCTGCAGCCTGACCTTTTTGGACTCCTAACATCCAGCCTTGTCTTGGAAGTTGGTTCCCTCAATGATGTCATGTAAACATGACAATGGATCTAAGTGTTATGATGTTCTCCTTCATCTTGCCCACCAGGTTGTTGGCTGCAGGGTTTGGACCTTCAGGGATGTCTCTCCATCATCCTTTAGTGGAAATTATTATTGGAGTAAACATTTGAAATCCCCATAGATGAATGGGTGGAACTACTGTATGCAATTTTGTAAAGTTAAACCAATCAGCCCAGCATTTTTGTTAAGTAAAGAGGTACCACCAGAGGTACTGCCTAAAGTTTGATTTACTCTCTTGGTTTCACCATTTGATTGGGGATGGTACGTTGACAAATGGCAGGGTTTACTCTTAAGATTCTTCTAGAGGTTTTCTCAGAAGTGAAAGATAAAGTAGGTCTCTGTTGAAGATTTGGGCTTCACCTGATGGCTGGTTTGTTGTTTGGTGGAAACTGCAGCTTCGAGCATCTATTGTGTGAGGACAATAGACAGGATGGTGCTTTGAATTTATGATATAGTTTTTGGTAATACTTCAATTGTATACCCAGTCATTTCACTTGGACGATGGCCCGCTGCCCTGATCCTACTGATCCCAAGTGAAAATCGACTTTAATATAAAATAAAGTGATAATGCAAAAAGGTTATAAGATAAATTCAAAACTTAATCCATAAGTTAAAGGATATTTTATTAGTGTAAATGCAAAGTTATTTATAGGGTTTGATGTTAACCACATCTTACCCATGACGCCTTACTTTCAGTGACCCTTGGCCACATAAAAAGTTTGTAACGACATCTACAAATACTTCAACTCAGGGCATCATGCTCAGCCTCAGAGTCAGAGTAAACACCAACATCATCCTTGAAATGGCATTTTGTCATACCTTCAAAATAGTTGAACTGATTCACTTTCACATGCAATCAGCAGCACATACCAAGGCGATTCATATCACTAATTAGTAATTAATTCAATTGAAAACTCAACCAACATTAAAAACTAATTTTGACATAGACCAACAAAGCCCACATGCCCGAGTCATTACATCAAAACTTAAATTAAAGTTTGACCTAACCAACAAAGCCCTCGAGCCCATGTCATCATAGTTGAATATAATTAAGTGAAATTGCTAGGCCACAAATTCAAGTTCAGATATACTTAGGATTTCTTTGGTTTATAATAAATGATGATTTAGATCCAGTCAACCATTCAACACTTCCCCCTCCTTGACTGGATATAAGCAACAGATACTCTTCTTCCTTAGTCACACTGTCTAATTCTTCACGTTCCTCAAAGTTCAAATGTTATCTTGATAGCCTTTCCTAAGCTGATAGGGCCAGCGTGCCTGGTGCTGAGCTTCTTTGGGTTTGGCGCATCTCCAATTCCATTGCAGGCTTCTCCAGTTTGGTCGCGCTCTCCTCCCCCTACTGAAGAGGGGATACCTAGTTCTAATGCCAGTGAGGCATCAAATCTATAAAATAAACTCTATGGCTTGCAATTATTATTATTTTTTTTTACTTTTTTACTTTTTATTTTTTATTTTTTTTTTTTTTTTATTATTTTTTTTTTTTTTATCTTATTATTCTTTATGATATGGATGAAGGAACTTAGCATGTACTTGATTCACAACCCAGCCGCCTTGATCCTTAATGGTATATACATCTTCAGACAATTTCTCCAATATAATAAATGGACCCTTCCAAAGTGAGGCTAGCTTGTGCGCGCGGCCTGCGCTATGAGTGTCACAATATACTACTAAATCTCTTTCCTTGAACTTAGTCATTCCCCCATGCCCAATGGCTGGAATATTTTCAAGTATTTGTTGCACATAGGGTTTAGCGACTTCTTCAGAGGCTTCAGGTGTGACAACCTTACTTTGGGAGCGAGTTACTGCATGTACGTTTGAGGAATCTTCATTCAATACTAAAATAGAATCATTTTCATTGTTAAGCAAGGCCCCATGGCCATCATTTGCTTGTCAATCAGGTGGGACTGGTGTTGCAGGCACAATAGAGCATCCCTCATCTATTGTGCTTGTTCTTTTCCCTCCTCCTGCACAGTATTGGGAAGGACTATATTGACATTTTGCTGATGGCATCAGGAAGCATAGTGACCTTTATGATTGCAATTAAAGCAAGTAATTTCACTCACTGGCCATGAGGTGTTAATCTTCTTATTGGTTTCAAAGGACTTTCCAGCAAAGGCAGTGGTTCCTGATCTGTAACCAGTATTAGGAGGGCCATAATTTTTTGAGCATCTGCATAAATAGTCAACCAATTCAGATGTCACAAGGTTTTGCACAAAAGCAGGCAATAGAGTGTTTGATAGATTAGGGTAAGGTTCTACTGCATGCTCTAGTGCTATCTTGGCATCAAAATTGACCATAGCCCGCGCGCCTAAGAGAACTTGAGCTTCACAATAGAATCAATCTGCAAATTTGTCAATTGCTTCATCTTTCTTAAAGCTGATGTTCATAAACTTGGATTTTCTGGTCAACATCCGTTCTGGACCTCCAAATTCATGAAGCACGGCCTCCTTGACTTCAGCATATGTTGGATTTTCATTAATGTGAGGCATAATCAACTCAATGCTCCACTCATCCAAGCAGTTAATCATGGTGGCTGCTTTGTTATGGTCGCTGGCCCCATGCATAGCCATTTCAAAACGTTTGATGAAGGTGGTAATACTTCCATTCTTGTCAAAGGCTGGCAGGTTTGCTGGTTTGAAATTATCGCTTCCCCATTCCTGGTTATCATGATTACTATTTTGTTGACCAGAACCAGGCGTACTAGGGCGTTGGGGCATTGTATCCTGGTTTGAGGTGTTAGTGTTGACCAAAGCAATCATATTGCTAGGCAGTTGTTGACGTGGCCCAGCGTCCATTTTGGTAGCTATTTCTGAAGCTTCATCCTCATAATATTCAGAAGAATTTCCAGTTGAGTGGGTTGTAGCACACTGACAACGCCCGTCAGCCAGAGTTCAAATTTGCTCGTTGATTTTATTTTTCCAATTGACATGATTTTGAGTTTTTAATTTTAATTTCGCTATTTCCTTATTCAGGCTAGTAGCTTGTAGTTGCAAGGTGGAAATCACTTGGTCCTTTTCTTTCATTGCCTTCTTGCACTGGTTCAATTCTTCATGGAGATTATTGTTTGACTCATTAATAGCATTAACATCATCATTGAGATTATTGATCTGTAGATTAAGATGATCAATAGAGTCTTTAGTTTTTGCCCGTTGGGCCTCAATTTGGGTTTGCCAGTAATTGATTTTTTGGTGTATTCATCCTTCATCTGCAAAATTTGGGCACTCAAACGTCGATACTGGTCACCATCTGCAGTCCCAGCCATGAGCGCCATTGTTGAAGATTTGGGCTTCACCTGATGGCTGGTTCATTGTTTGGTGGAAACTGCAGCTTCAAGCATCTATTGTGTGAGGACAATAGACAGGATGGTGCTTTGAATTTATGATATAACTTTTTGGTAATACTTCAATTGTATACCCAGTCATTTCACTTGGACGATGGCCCGCTGCCCTGATCCTACTGATCCCAAGTGAAAATCGACTTTAATATAAAATAAAGTGATAATGCAAAAAGGTTATAAGATAAATTTGAAACTTAATCCAGAAGTTAAAGGATATTTTATTAGTGTAAATGCAAGTTATTTATAGGGTTTGATGTTAACCACATCTTACCCATGACGCCTTACTTTCAGTGACCCTTGGCCACATAAAAAGTTTGTAATGACATCTACAAATACTTCAACTCAGGGCATCATGCTCAGCCTCAGAGTCAGAGTAAACACCAACATCATCCTTGAAATGGCGTTTTGTTATACCTTCAAAATAGCTGAACTGATTCACTTTCACATGCAATCAGCAGCACATACCAAGGCGATTCATATCACTAATTAGTAATTAATTTGATTGAAAACTTGACTGACATTAAAAACTAATTTTGACATAGACCAACAAAGCCCACATGCCCAAGTCATTAAATCAAAACTTAAATTAAAGTTTGACCTAACCAACAAAGCCCTCGAGCCCATGTCATCATAGTTGAATATAATTAAGTGAAATTGCTAGGCCACAAATTCAATTTCAGATATACTTAGGATTTCTTTGGTTTATAATAAATGATGATTTATATCCAGTCAACCATTCAACAGTCTCACTGTTGAAAATGATTTTCTTAGGGAGCTCATGTCTAGAGAATACCTCCTTGATGAAAATTTCTGCCTTTTCTTCACCTTTATCTTGGTCATTCATGAAAGAACTTTACATACTTAGTATATCTTTACACCATGACCATGATGACATCATATCATTTAGATTTGGGAGGCAGGTGATGAAATCTATGCTCAGGTACAACCACATGAGCTTGGCAATCTGCAAAGGCTTTAGTTCTTTAACCAGTTTGTTCCTAGAGTGTTTTGACCAATGAAGGTGAGAAAGCATATGATATGGCCTTTTACAGTACCCTACATTCCTGGCAAAGAGTGATTCTTTATCAGCAGCTCCACCACTTTCTATACCCTGGGATGGCTCGCCAAAGGGCTGTCATGACAGGGCTAGTTACCTCCTCCAGTAGCTTATGAGTTGGAACCCATACAAACTTTTATGAATTATAAGAACTTTTTCCTTCCAGTAGTTTACATACTTGACTTACACCTCTCCTTCCACTAGATTTCAGAAAATTATTTTCTGTAGGTTGAGTGTCACTGGGCCACACAAACTTGCCCATAAGATCTCATTTGCTCTCTTTAATAGGTGCAATCAGGTTTGGGGAGAGCATTGTGGCGGTGTTGAAAGAGATATGCTCCTCCTTTAAAAATGTCATTTTTGGGTATTTGCTTAGTATATTGTACAACATGTAATTCTCCCCTGGCTTGTACTCAATCTTAAAGCTGTACTGGAAAGCTCAAGGTGCCAGCGAGCCTGCCTTTATCTATCTGCTTTAAGCTCTTATGGAATTCAACGCCTTGTGGTCCATCCTAATAATAATAGGGTAACAAGTAGCGAGGAGGTGGTGTTGCCATTTTTCCAGGGAGGATACAATATCCAAGAGCTTCTTGTTGTAAACTGGATAGATCATCTTCGCATGGAGAATCATTCTACTTAAATATCCATGGGGTGGTCCGCTCTATCTTCCGCCATCTTTGAGAGGACCATGTCAAATATAAAGTTTTATAAATTGGTCTTCATTAGTGTGTCTTGTTCATGTCCTAGTGTACTAGGACAAGTGCAGTGAGGAGGAGACTTTTAATGGCTGAAAAAAAAATTCTCTTCTGCATTGTCCATCAGAATATGACTTGACCTATAGTTCTAGTTAGGGGTGCATCTGTCTTCAAGAGGGCTTTAGAAATTTTTATAGAAAGTTCACTGCACCTTGGAAGCTTCTACCTCCCATTCTATCCTTAGGAGCAGACCATTCCTCCACCTCTTTTGAGTTATCATGGAAGGTAGTAGTGGATTCCCTAAGTAAGACATTCTCTAGGAATAATATCTAAGTCTTTATATAATTTACTTTTTTGTAGGTCAATTGGAGTTTTCCGATCCTCACCTCAAGTACCTTATAGGATGTCTGCCTGATGTTCCTACTTAAACTTTGAGAACATAATGATGTCATACGTGTATGCATGCAGCACTTCCCAATGAGGTCCTCTAATGCGTGGTCAATTATAGGCTGAAAACTTCTGGAGCGTTTCTTAACTCAAAGGGCATGACCCTAAACAAAAAACCCTCAAATGCATTAAATGCCATGAATTATTGGTGTTTGGAAGCTACCAGCACCTGGTTAATGGCGTTGAGAAGGTTTAGCTTTAATAGCACTTAGTTCCAGCCATCATTTGCAAAATAGTTTCTATCAGTAAATGGGATACAGGTCAGGCTTAGTGTCATATTCTGTTGTTGACTCAAAAATAAACCCTTCAACAAACTACAGATTGGGCCGATTTTCCCTCCTAATGCTTAAGCAATAAACTATTTAAAACCTATTGCAATAACACAGCTCAGGCTGAATATTGCAACATGGATTTAATTATATTATTAGAAGCTTGGCCAAATACCCCCGCACATTTAGGCCAATCTTCTCTGCAACTACTTGTTTGGGCTAATCAACTCAACATCAATTCAATCTAATTATTCTATTGGTAGCTCAGACTGAATACATTCGCACAGCTGGGCCAATTATCACTGCCCCAAACCTTGGCAACTAGTCCCAATTAAATGGTACCAATATTAAGAAATTAGTATACAAAATTGTTTGGTATTGAATCAAAGTTAACATTTAAAAGTCCCATGGATAATCAGACAAATGAAAAATGTAATCAATTTCCCGCCTCAGGGCGAATTTTGTATGTTGGTATGCGTAATTGCCATGATAGCACTTTCATATGGACTTCCTGAATGGGAGTATCTAGTTCTATTGAGAGGGCCAGTTGACATCCTAATTAGGGAGTCATTTTTGTCAGCTGTATTATGAAAACATATTTGGAGCTAGTCCTAAAATAATTGTTGTATGTCAATATGTGTAACTGGCATGATATCACTTGC
Source organism: Massospora cicadina (assembly GCA_022478985.1). Taxonomy (NCBI): domain Eukaryota; kingdom Fungi; phylum Entomophthoromycota; class Entomophthoromycetes; order Entomophthorales; family Entomophthoraceae; genus Massospora; species Massospora cicadina. The sequence goes on along the minus strand of JAKSZP010004212.1, from coordinate 79,128 downwards.
ACATGGACCACCTGAATGGGAGTACCTAGTGCTATCAAGAGAGGCCTGCTGACGGCCTGATTAAGGATACGTCATTTATATAAATTGACCACAAAATCTCCCAAAATTTGTATTTTGTCAGCAGTATGACAAAACTCATTTTGAGACAATCCTAGGACCATTTTGCACGCTCATTGTTGCAATTTTCATCCCTGAAATCCTCCCAAATATGAGTGTATTTTGCCACCAATTAACCTAGCAATAGGTCTCAGTCATATCAGTTAAAGGTCCAAACTGAGGTAGAAAATAATCTGTAAGATTGCATGCTTGAATGTGGCCAGGAGATGCCCTAGAGGTATAAATATCAGCACCTGGCCTAATGAATAATTATCAAATAATCTATTCTAATAAAGATCTATTTTATTTAATATTCTTTCTGATTTGTATCTTAAGTCGCTTTTGGAGAGTGTCAGCAAGCTGGGATCTCAGGATCCACAGCTTGTAACTTTGCCTGCCTCAGATGAAGTTCCCAATTATGGAGGGAAAATCAAACCCAAAATTGGCCAGAAAAGTCAGAGCCATTTGAGTATGCCTAGTGAGTTTCCAAATGGTTCAAAAAACTGTAAGCCACTGGCAATATTGAGGATCCATTGGCCAAACTTCAGCCCAATTAAGCGTGCAGAATTTAATTAAACAAGTGAGCAATTCTCAAAATTTCACAATTGGTGCTCACTCAAAATTGGTGACACTTTCTGAAAGGGATCAACACAACCAGTTTCTGGCAGATTCAGCCAGACAAAATTGCAACACCAAGATGGAAATTAGCTCTGATACAAGTACCTCCTACTCCCTGGATCTTATCACAGTGGGGGAGCTAATGTGGATACAACAAGCCTGATTGACCTTACATCAGCAAGCACAGAACAGCTCACTATTAATGCCACTTTAGGCTGAAGAAATTACATGGACTTAGAGTCAAAGCGCACTGATTTTAAAAATTATGTTCAGACCAAGCTGGATACTGGGAACAAAATCATTAAAGACCTAATCAGCCTTAACAATGTTGTTATAATGAACGACTTGCATACCTTGACCAACATGGAGAAAACAACACATGCTAACAGAGAAGTTAAAGCCGATTTTATATACAACTGTGTCCACTTAAATTTATAAAAAGGCTAATAAGCTGGCTGATCAAAAAAAAAAGAGAAAAATAGAAAAAAAGAAAAAACATACTATATAAAATATTAGCATTGCAATACAAAATAAAAATATAGTAAATAAAAGAAAAAAATAAGTTAATGAAATAAAAAAGTATATAAATAAAAATAACAAATATATATATCACCTAATTACTACTTTAAGTTGCACTTGGGGATGGAGAGAGGATCACACTCCAGAATCAAAGCATTTCAGGCTGAATATAATCACAGGAGGTTTCAATTTTAGATTTTTTGGCCAATTGGCCAAAATTAACAATAAAAGGATCCAACTCCAGATTTGCCAGCTGGTCAGGCCAAAATTAACAATGATGATTATCAATGAAGTCTAATTGGAAATCATAGGTCTTCTGCTTGAGTCAAGTGGGGGAATGTATCAGATTCTGTGGTTGACTCAATAAATCCTTCAACAAACTACAGATCAGGCTAATTTCCCTCTTGATGCTTAAGCCCATAATTAATTAAAACATATTGCAATAACACAGCTTGGGCCAATTATCACAGCATGGATTTAATTATATTATTAGAAGCTCAGGCCAAATACCCCTGCACATTTAGGCCAATCTTCTCTGCAACTACTTGGCCGGGCTAATCAACTCAACATCAATTCAATCTAATTATTCTATTGGTAGCTCAGGCTGAATACATTCACACAGTTGGGCCAATTATGCTGCCCCAAACCTTGGCAACTAGTCCTGATTAATTGGGACCAATATTAAGAAATCAGTATACAAAATTATTTGGGACTGATCCAAAGTTAACATTCAAAAGTCCCATGGACAATCAGATAAACAAAAAATGTAATCAATTTTCCACTTCAGAACAAATTTTTTATGTTGGTATGCATAATTGTCATGATAGCACTTGCACATGGACTTCCAGAATATGAGTACCTAGTGCTATCAAGAGGGCCAGTTGACATCCTAATTAGGGAGTCATTTTTGACAGCTGTATGATAAAAACATATTTGGAGCTAGTCCTAAAATAATTGTTGTATGTCAATATGTGTAACTGGCATGATAGCACTTGCACATGGACCACCCAAATGGGAGTACCTAGTGCTATTGATAGAGGCTTGATGAAGGTCCAATTAAGGGTACGTCATTTATTTAAATTGACCACAAAATCTCCCAAAATTTGTATTTTGTCAGCAGTATGACAAAACTCATTTTGAGACAATCCTATGACCATTTTGCAAGCTCACTGTTGTATTTTTTCATCCCTGAAATCCTCCAGAATATGAGAGTATTTTGCCACCAATAAACCTAGCAATAGTCTCAGTCATATCAGTTCAAGGGCCAAACTGAGGTGGAAAATAATCTGTGAGATTGCGTGCTTGAATGTGGCCAGGAGATGCCCTAGAGGTATAAATACTGGCACCGGGCCTAATAAATAATTATCAAATAATTTAGTCTAATAAAGATCTATTTTATTTAATATTCTTTCTGATTTGTATTTTAAGTTGCTTTTGTAGAGTGTCGTCAAGCTGGGATCTCAGGATCCACAGCTTGTAATTTTTCCTGCCTTGGCTAAAGTTCCAATTATGGAGGGAAATTTAAACCCAAAATCGGCCAGAAAAGTCAGAACCATTTTAGTATGCCTAGTGAGTTTCCAAACGGTTCAAAATTGTAAGCCACTGTCAATATTGAGGATCCATTGGCCAAACTTCAGCCTGATTAAGCGTGCAGGTTTTAATTAAACAAGCGAGCAATACTCAAAATTTCACACTTAGTTTTTTTGTTTAACTTACAGTAATCCACAAATGGTCTGTGTTCACTGCTTGCTTTAAGAATCAACAAAATAGGAGATACTACTGGGGACTTGGATGGCTCAATCATTCCCCTTTCCAACATATCCTTTACATATCCATTATGCGCTACCTTGGCAAGAGGATTAACAAGTACACAGAGCACCCCCATCAAAATAAAGCATAGAGTTTGAATTTAAATGAGAAAAGAGAAGGGCTCCTTAGAGAGTCAATGAAAGAGTAATTTTGCTCGAATAGACATTTAAAGTTCCTGAGCTCCTCAGGAATTTATATCTAGTAGCTGCAGGTTAGAGTGCGTTTATTTCAGACCTACCCTTACCAGTAGAGATGAGATTTTATAAAACAGCAGGCTCACCCTTAGGGTGCAGTGAGACTTAGCGCTCCGCCAAGTTAAATTTCAATGAGCACCTGTGCCACCACCACATGCCCAGGATGATGGGGTGAGGTAGGTTTCCTATCACGCTGAATGATTCCCAAAACGGTGGGGAACATGAATTAGCTGAACCTGAATTTTTATCTCCCACCATTCTGATAACTTGGTGGTATCTGAGAGGGTGATGCTCCCCTTCTGGAAAATTTTTAGTTTCAGCTTTGTTGGTAACCCTGCATCTAGATAGTTGTCCTCTGTCCCATGTGTACCAGGGCCATAGTTCTCTTCAGCGCAATCTTTACGTTTGACTGGCAACTCAGCATGAAGGGTACAAACAGTTAGGTGAAACAAAATCTTTATCTGTGGTGTTAAAACGTGCTGGAGTAGGGTGGAGATTGTAGTCATGGGTCCTTGCTCCATCAGAGAGGTGAGAGGGAACTTAGGGGCAGTGGTCGCTGGAGCAGGATATTAATGGTTGGACATGGTGTCAGCAGATTCTAAACAAGCTAATGAGAGAGTGGAAGGTTTTTACTTGAGTATTGTCAAGTTATCTGTTCAAGACAGGTGCGTACATCTTTATCTGGGCCAGGTCCAGATGATCTTTTACTTCATGGCTACTGAAATCTTTTCATCCAAGGTGAGGCTTAAGTGGTTGGCCGTCATTGAAGATAGGTTTTAAAACATAGGTTCTGGAGGAACATCCCGCCAAGTTGGGAGAAGGTGACCTTGAAAAGCAGTAAGAAAAAATTAGAATATTTCATGACTAACATGCAATTTGGGATAGAGACAAAGGTGTGGACTTGGAGGAATCTTGTGAGCTTTTGGGCGTGGCCAATCACCTCATGAGGTGAAGGTATTCATATAGCAAAGCCAAGAGAGCTATCTGAGTTTCAGGATTTCTATAAATTTCCTAGAAAGGTTTGGAAGCAGAGCGGACCTCACATAAGCAATCTTAAGTAATGCTGTGGTGGTGCCACCTGACACTACAGTCAACTGGTCTTGAAGTCTTATGCAAGTAAAGGTTCTGTGCACCACGCTCAAAATTACACCTTAGCGAGGTCTTGGAGGTATTGGTTGTAGAAGCAGGTGTAAGTGAGCGTGCTGACATCTGATTTCAGGACAGGAGAAGCCTTATTGCTTCCCTCTTCAGAAACATGAATTAGAAGATAACCATCAGAAGAGTGGTAGTATGCTCATATCAAGCAGGCATGGACTTTCTACTTTGGTTTCTCCATCATTTTTAGGGCAAAGGAAGTTAAGTTGATTGAACTTTGTATAATGTGACAGATGGGTTCTCTCCACATTCTAAAAGTAATTTAGGAAGTAGTGCCCAAGTAATTATCCAGAAAATTGACAATACTCCAGAGATCCTTAGTCCTTCAGCTGTTGTTATTTCTGGAGAGGAGGATCAGGAGGATGGTGAACATAATATTGACAAAGAGAAGCAGGGTCTGTCCTCTAGAGAGGGCACACAAGGTTGCAATGGCTTTTTCCAAATCTGATGTGTAATCCATCATATCCATTTTTAATTGTAATATACTTCCCAATACTATTTACATTAATGCTTGGAGTATATATAGATTTATTGAATTTATATAAAGCTTTATAAAACAAAATTGGTTTATATAACCTCTTTTTGGGGCTATTTATAAGGATGGCACCTTGATTGCGCTGCAGCCTTGCAGGGTTTAGGCGTCTGCATGTGGTTTCTGTGGCTTCTATTTTTTCTGGAATCTTCTTGAACCATCTTCAAATGCCAAGTAAATTCTCAAGGTTCTGCACAAACTTTTCTGTATCTAAAATAATTAATTTTGACTTAAAAATAACTTGATTCCTGACAATTATACAATAGAAAGAACTCCGTATCCTTTATAAAACTGCCGCTATAACACTTAATTCCGCCAGTTTCCAATCTTTGGATCCCTCATAATTCTTGAGTAAGGTCTAATAACCCTAGAAGAATTATAAGACAATGTGGCGGTATAGAAGCACTTGACTGTCACAGGATGAAACTTTTGATAGGGTCACCTAAGGAAAAGATAAAGAAGCATACAAAGCCTTCAAAATATTGCTCAATATTTTTTGGGAAATTGAAGAGTTGAAAATTACAATCTAGCAGTAATGAACTTCTAGGTGTGATAAACGTGATCCTTCAAGACTGACACAAAGCAGTTAGGAAGCAAGGCCCAAGTAAGGGACCACAAGAAAGATAGAGAGCAAGAGGTAAGGTCCCTTGTCCATGGGCTAAATCTGTTGGTGAGGAGCCCTTGGGAAACAGTAAGTCCAGTACTTGAGGCAAGCAGGATGGTCTGGCCTACTTAAAGCACATACAATGATGCAGAAGACCTATCAAAGTTGGAGGGGTTATAAATTACCTTTTTCTTAGTCTAAAAATTCTCATTATTAATAAAAATGTATTTGAAGACTTTTAAATTTAAATTTAAATTTTAGATTTTTTGAGCTATATATATTAGAGGACAAAGCTTTGAGAATCTTTTCCTGTTTAATTATACTTGGAGTCAACTCATTGTCCCTTGCTCACTTAATTTGGTCAGATGACTTGCTGTGGAGGGGTTCTGTTCCACACATATTAGACACCAGGCGACATTCTGAAGGTGCATGATCATCCTAACTGGGTAGATACGCTTCTGATGACACCCAATGCAACATCTATGTATCTGGAGCTGTTCATCGCCCTGCTGGCGGTATTATTATTGACACTTTTAAACATATCTTCTATACATTGGCCTAACACAACTCAATGGAAACCTCAACCAACCTCTTCCTTAGCGTTCTAAGCAAACCAAGGTGTTCTCCTAAATAGTGCCTTCTTCTTTAGATCCCATACTGGTTACTGGTGATATATTTACTCAAACCCAATATAAGTGGAAAACAAGGATAAACTTAAAAAAGTATCTGAGGTGAGTCATTTTTGGCACAAATATACTTCACTGAGACTTTTTTCTAGCCAGGTACAGGTTTCAAACTTGTATTGAACAAAACCTGCACTAGAGTGGAAGCAGGAATTACCCTGACAGGCTAACCACCCTTACAAGGATAAACTTAAGATTCTATGGTAAAGTATTTTTTACTAGAATAAAATTGAAGTGTTTTTATGTTCTTGTATAAAATCAAGATATAAAAAATATAAAAAAAGGATATTAATTTAGACGAGTTTGGTGTAATTTAGGGGCTTTGTAAAACCACTGCTCAGTCTCTTCATGATCTCTGCCTTGTTGGAGGCATTCATTTTATGTTAAATGCTTAATCCTGGAGCTCCATATCATGGTGGACATCCCTGCACCAGGATGTTTGGTGGCCTCTTGCTCAATGCCCGCTTCTGGGTCTGGGGTAACAATACCTCTTTTAATTATTGCTTTCTCACTCAATTTTGCATTATGCTGCTTGGGTCAGGATTCATTTGATGGCGCTGTTACAATACGCCTTGTTTCAAGGCTTTAATTGTCTCTTAATAGTTGGTTGCCTTTTTGGCTAATATTCAGACAGAAAGTTAAATTGCTTCCTATGGGGTAACTTTGTTTTATCGGTTGTTTTGTCACTTCTTCATGGTTAATTATTTGTAAATTATGTTGTCCCCCAAAGGTATAAAAGGAGGTCAAAATTCATAGTCTTCAGCGGCGTTATCATCATCTTAATATCAAACTTCTACATTTGTCAGGTAGCAAATTACTTTGTATCATGTAAGCTTGAACAACTAGTAAATTTCCTAGGCCATCATTGTCTATTGAAGGGTGTAGATTTCACATATCAGCGTTTTGATCTGATATATGTAAATCTTGAGGTGTTGGTATACTCTCAGAGTTCCTTTCAGAGAATGAGTAGTTATTCTCCAGTATACTCATGGTTTCTTTTGGATAATTAATTGACTTGATTATTAGATCTTGAATTGGGGTCATAACACAATCCTAACTCCTTTATTAGACTTTACCTTATAAATGTATTGTCTTGAAGCCAACCCCATAACTTCCAACCTAAACATTTTCTTGATCTATCAATTCCTTCTACATCTGCATTGTACAATAGTCATTGATACTCACCACAAGTGCACTACTGCATCTTGAATGAAGCGATTTGACTATAAATATCATTTGCTTACTTTATTAAAGAGTCGCTTTACTTGTTAAATTTTTGTCATTTATACGTGTAGAACATTAAAATAGTCTTATCTATGCTAAAGAATCTGAACTTTGCATTAAGTTATGCTATAAATTAGAGCTAGAGTTGGAATGGATAACCATAACCTGTGCAAGTAGCAAGTAAGGGAACCTCTCGCTGCACAAGTGGTGCTTACTACAGCAGTAGTGGCAAAAGAATTAATTTTAAGAAAACCCTCACGATGTACCCAAATCTGGAAGAGGAGAATGGCGAGAACCACTATTATGTAGTATTCTTATTTATCTATTATTTACAATTAACTGGAATTAAGGAAGTTTTATTCCCATATTATCCTCAGTTTGAGAGCTTTGAGACTTTTACGTTCATCTCAGAGCATCTGAGACAGATTAGAAAAATGTTACTTTGGGATTCTGGCTCTTTTGGGCACAAGCAATCTGATCTAGTATCCGCTATAATTTATTATCATAAAAATCAGGAACGTCTGATCCAGAAATATGAGATCTTTTGATCTCTGAATCATTTATCAAAAATTAAAGAAAGCTAATAGTTTAGCCCAGATGGAGCAATACCTTGCTGAGTATCTTCATTCCATAGTGCAAAACTTTCAATTGACCATTTCTCATCACCAAGCGCTAATGGGGGATTATTTAACAGAAACCAAAGAAATGTGAAATTAACGCAGGACCTGAATAGTTAGTTTGAAACCAGGTTTCAAGGTGTTCTCAGGATGTCAACAAAAATTACAACCTTACTCTCCAAATCTCATAACATATTGTGAACATATTAAGTAATTAAACCAGAACATGTTGGCCATATGATATCAAGCCATGGGCAACTGCAAAGTCAATACTAATAAGCCTAGGGGATAACTTAACGTAGAAAGAAGGTCAAACGTAGCTGTGTTACTATGGGAGACATTACGCAACAGGCTGAGGCAGTTGAGGCACTCAACCAATACACTCAACGTGAAATGGGGGTGGCTTCACAGCACTTAAGTAAAATTAAAAATAACTACCACCTGTCTGAGTTGCAAAAAATTAGAAATTAGTAAACATCCATGCAGCAAGATATTTAAGGAATCATAAGATTAGTCTGGACTCTCTAACAAGTGAGTAAAGACCTCCTTCAGTCAGACAAAAAGTTATTTATTCATGTCTGTGAACTTTATAAACTGATAAACTGCTCATAAAAGAGAATTAGTTGACTTTCACGCTAGTGAGTGTTGACATTTAAAGAAGCCTTACAAATTTGTGATAGTTCAAGCTTCACTGTCTTCAAGAACAAGAGAACCATAACACATGGGAGCGTCAAATTGAAGGTGAGATACAGGATAGCATATATTGATGCACACAACATACCCATCCTCCTGCTTGTTCAGAGGTATTTGGTGAGGAACCCAAGGAAGAGGATGTTAGCCTTGAACCAATGCTTCAACCCACCAATTCTGTACCACCATCATTGTTACTTTGCCTCCTTCCATGAAGATTCCAACCCTGAACATAGTCAACCTTGTGCCAGTAAACAGGACCTTGGGCCAGTGATGCACCATTAACATCAAAATCAAGAATCTTCTATCCAGGATTCCAGCAATTTAATACAGTTGATCTTCCTAAATTTGACAAGCACAGGAATGTGCAGTCAATTCTTAAAAAATGGTCAAGATGGCTATGTATGGGGCTGACGATCTTTTTAAAGCCACCACTATGATTAACTGTTTAGTTGCCCATAATTACGATCTAATTATGTCTTACTTACTTGAGGAACAATGTACTTTTGCTGATGTAAAAATGCAGTTTTAAAAAGTTTCAAAGCTCTAAACACATGTCCAGTTAGAAGGCTAATTTATAACCATTTGGTTCAATAACAAAACCATTAACAAGTTCGCTGACCAATTTTACCATGAAGCCCAGATGTTGTTGGGTGCATTCAGCACACCAACCTTGTCTCACATACTTTAGAGGCGACTCACTGCTAAGGAGATCTACTCCGTGCAGATTAGGCACCAGATAACCTTTGCTAACATCACAAACGCTCACTACTAAGCAAATCCTCCTCAGATGCAACTTCTTGATGCTTTGATAGTTTGATTAACTTGTTCACGCTCTTGGAAAACTTCTGGACTCTCTTGGACATTTTTGACATACGTTGGCCTTTGTGACTCGATGGGAACCTTTCCAACCTCTTCCTTGGCGTTATCAGCACCAAAGTATCCTCAACAGAGTGTCTTCTATAAAACAGGTTAGTACTAGGCTGGTTATTGGTGATTACTTCTGATTGGTCAGTCCCAGATTGGTTACTGGAAATTACTTCTTGATACAACACAAGTTAAAACAAGAAGATTAAATTTAAGAATCGTAGAAAGGTTTTTTATTAGTTAAAAAGTGAGTTTTATATGTTTCAAATGGGGAATTTAAAGATATAATGAATGGAATATTGTAAAATGTTTGGGATTTGGTGTTCAATATTGAGGATTTTTTATTATACTTTAGTCAGATGGCGTCTGACTACTGCTTTGGTTTTTTCACTCATTTGTGCTAATTCCTGCATTTGTGAGCTACTTCTTACAGTGGCTACCTCTGAACCTGGATGTTCAGGGGCCTTTATGCTAGGTCCCGCTTCTGGGATTTGGCTTACTGTACTCGTTTTTGATAACGGTTGACTGAGAAAGCCAGTAATATGCGTTTTACATCAGGTTTGATTGATGGCGCTCCTTTAAGCGCCTTAATCATGGCTTTAAATCACTTAGTAAATTGAAATGACTGCCTGAGTTTGGTAATATGCTCGTTCAAACTTCTGATGCTTTTGCCAGTGTAATTCAGTTTGCTGATTGGGGCATCATTGGCAGAATGCAAAGCATTTTGGCCCCCCTGAAGGTATAAAAGGGGGTCGAATTTCATATGTATTTTGGGCGACGTCATCATCCTCATATTGTAAATCCTCTGACTTAGAAGGGAGAAAATTATTTCACATGACTTCAAGATTAAATCGAAATTTATATAGCTTGCCCTCATTTATAAAAGAGCCTGATTTCCCCCATCTGCGATGGTATGGTTGCCAGTACTGTCACCAATTTGAGGGGTTGCTTGCACCCATTTAACTGGTTCAAGACTGACCAGTAGAACCACTCGCAGTCTCATATGCAGCACTCCCCCTTCTAAGATGAGACCTGGGAAATGCTCAAAGGTGCCAGGCGTGTATTTTGTTAAAAAATGTTAATATCATCATTGTGAATGGAGTATTTCGCTCCTCTCTTGGTCAAGATGGTTGCAGGCCCAGTCCAAATAGCCTGAAGTTTCTCTGGTTGTGTTCCTCTCAAATAGTAGAACTAAACTTTGTTGCCTAGGTTTAATTCAGGTTACTTTAAACTTCTCTGACTCTCTCTTCGTCTAGGAGGGAGTCTAGCTTCAAGGTTGCTGAAGCTTCTAACTGAGTCAGATCACCTCTTCTGCCAATTCCTGTTGGCAACTTCCAGGTGGTAGTTTTTTCAATCTGCTGCTATGATTGGTGCCAGGAGGGTAAGCAGAGCAGCCTCTCGCCCATATAGAGCTTTAAAGGGGGCATCCCAATAACGCAGTGGTGGCTTAACTGGTAAGCCAACAGCGCTGATAGGAGCAACTGGTCCCACTTTGACTTCATGTTTAGGGCTATCTTCTAAAAAATTCCTCTTAGGGTCCCATTGATTCTTTTGACACTTCTGTTGGATGAGGGAGCGTAGGGGTTAGTGAACTTCTGTTTCACTCCTACCAAGTACATCAGCTTCTTCACCACATCTGAGATGAAGATTTTGCTATTGTCTGATAAGAGATTTTGTGGGCATCCATGTCTTGTAATCACCTGATTGTACAAGAAATGGTCAGCGGAGTTTGCTGTATATATTTTGACTGTGGATGCTTTTACCACTTAGTGAAGTGGTCAATCGCCACCAAAATGAACTTGGCGCCGCTGGATGCTGTTGATAATGGTCCCACCACGTCAATAGAGACATCGCTGAATGGTGCAGTGGGTGGAATGAGCGCAAACTTGAATCGTTTTTTCTAGCAGGCAAAAACTGTTCAGGGTACACACAACTCCATTGCTTGGTGTACTTCGTCAGGCATGAATTCCTAGTAAAACTTCTCCTTGAGTTAAGCCAACGTCTTCTGGAATCGTACATGGCCCACATGTTTGTGAGCCTCCATCACTATCTCCATGCGATCACTGGGCTGGATGTAAGAGTACCATTTATCTTAGACTTTCTTCTGCAGATTTTCATTGACATGCCAGGCGTGTTTAGAACATCTGCGCAGGACGCTCTTGACCTCTTCTTTCTCGTCCTTCTAAGATTCTTCATGGAGCCCAATCAGGTCATACAGGCTATTGCTCTCTGGCGCCTGCAGGTGGAATACAGGTAGTCTCAACAAACCATCTGAGTCGAGATGTTTTTCTCTTATTTGATGTATGATTTCAAAATCATACACTTACAAGAGTACAGACAACGGCTAAGGAGTCCATCTGGGTCCTTTATGTTTCTTAGCCAGTGGAGCGACGCGTGATCTGTGACTACTTTAAAAAATGTACTCCAAAAAGATAAGGCCTAAAGTGCTTGCGCTGATTACTGCAAGGCATTCACGTTCAATAACTGTGTGTATATCTTTTCTGCCTTACTGAATACTTTGGACTAATACTCAATCAGATGATCTAATCCATCTTCATCTAGTTGTGATAAGATTGCACTAAGTCCCACGTCACTGGCATCAGTGTATAAGTAAGAGGTTTATTGAAGTCCAGGTATGCCAAGATTGGGGATTCTACTAATCATGCCTTCAACTCTGTGAATGCCTGCTCCTGCTCCAGGCTCCACTTAAACTTCGTTTCTTTGGTCAAGAGGTAAGTAAAGGGCGTTGCCAAGCCCATGAAATGGGTGGTAAACTGCCTGTAGTACTCCACCATTCCTAGGAACACTTAAACGTCACTCATACTCTTGGGCGGCTCCAATGCCACAATTGCGTTCACTTTTACTTCTGAGTCTTAATTATAGATGGGCTAACCTCGTGCCCCAGGAATTTGAGTTGTTGCTTGAGAAATTACATTTGCTTCTCTTGAGATTCAAGCTAGAAGCGCGCAGCCGCTTGAAGACCTCACAAAGGTGCTGCAAATGTTCCTGAAAGGTGCAGCTGAACACTTTAAAGTTGTGAGTTATATCAACATACTTGTTAACTTAAGATTGCCAAAGTTGCTTTTATTGCTCGTTGGAAGGTTGCAGGGGCAATAAAGAGCCCCTACAGAATCCTCGTGGGTTCAAACAACCCTTGGCAGTTGATTGAGGCGCATTTCTACTGGTCCTCGGGGGAGAGCTCCATAGCCAGCAACAGGCTAGGTCCATAGCCAAAAGTATTTTAAGCTTCCCAGGCGCTTCAAAGTGTCATTGATGTGTATTAGTGGGTATGAGTCCTTCATGGCAATCTCGTTTAAATGGCGGTAATCCTTGACAACACTGTGGGTCCCATCCTTCTTGCGCACCAGCAACAAAGTAGATGCCCAGGGGTCTTGGATGGACGGAATAGTCCTATTTCATCTAGATTGAGCTCTTTCATAATGACTGCATTCTTTATCTTCAAAGAGCGTAACGTTTGGACTAGAAGGGGATAGCTGAACTGGTGTCCATCTTATGGACCTCCGCTTTGCATAATCCATAGTCGTTGAGGCCAGCTCTAAAGATGTCATTAAACTCGTCCAAAAGTTCGTCCAACTCTTTTTGTTGATTGGGGGCTACATCCTCGACCCTTAGGCTCATCAAAAACTCCTACTGAATGGATGGACTTAATATCTTGGCAACTTGTCAGGCGGGCCAGTGCCACAACTTGTCCTTTCTCAACTTTTATTGTTTGGGTAGTAATGTTCCCCAGGACAAGGTTTAGCTCTCCAGAGTAAGTGGTATCATAGAATCCTAGTAACACTCTGGGATCTTGCTCTTGGACTCCATCTCAACTGTACACTTCCAATATTTTGTCAGGAGGAATCTTAATGCTGATTGACAAGGTCATTCTTCTTTGGTCCCCTGGTCAAATTTCGAATGCTTTCACTTGCGCTTGAAGAAGTCCTTCTTCATCACTCACTGTAGGTGGTAGTTGTTTTACACCCTTCTCCATTTAAATGTAATGAATTAGATAGATCGTTGAGTCTAATTCAACCAAGCAAGTATGCTTTTATTGAGGCATAACGTCCTCATCCTTGAACACCAGGGGAGTAGGTAGCTCAGAATGCTAACTGCGCTTGTAGTAACGTCAATCTTCACCCCAAACCCCTGAAGAAACTGTCTGCCGATCATGAATCATAGTGGTCGTTGTCCAATACCACTACAGGTGCCTTCAGGACCATGCGCCCAAATCCTTAAGGTAAAGCAGAATAAGCTCTTGAGGTGCGGATGATGTCAGGTCCTGCAGTACAGCATTTCACATTGTAGTCAATGTCAGGCATAAACTTGAGCTTTTTCATAAATTTTGAGGAGATAATGTTCACTGGAGCCCCAGTGTCCAATACTGCCAGTACCTGCATCTTCTAGATGATAACTTCCACCTTCGTTACACTCTTGCCAAAGGGGTTTCCATTGGCCAGGACGTCAGTGGTAAAGTCCTCAAATTTCTTCAAAGTAACAGCATATGTGTTAGCCTTGGTAGTGTCTTCATTATCTGGTACAACATTCTTGAAGGCAGAAGCGACCAACTGGCCTCCTTCTTTACCTGAATTGGTCACTTGGGTAGGTTTATTTGCATGATTCAAATAGGTATTGTTCAGTACAGATCCGTCAATAAAATGAACTCTCATTCTAGCTGGTACAGCCACTGTGTTAGGAGCCCCTAAAAATGGTAACCCGCACTAGCTAAGTATTCATCTTCATGGTTATTCTCACCCTCAGTGTGGAGGCCCACCCAATTTAGGGTATTAGGTGTGACCTTTTTAGGGGTTTTTTTCCTTGGTTTTGGTTGTAACTAACGTATAGGACTGAGTGAAATGCCCAAATTGGTGACACTTAGGGCACTTAAATTATTGAAGTGGCAAGCGTTAAGGAGGGTTGTTGCTCTTCTCCTTGGGCTTCTTGAACTTATTGTTGGCGGCATAAACGGCCTTACTTACTCGTCAAGGGGACAGTGTAGGTGCCATTGACTTAAAATTAGAACTTTATGTCCCTTGTATGTTGAGTAGCGCCTCTTTAAACGCTTTAAGAGACATTTCACACTTGACCGCCAAAGTCATGTGCATATTCATATTAGGATGCATCTCCAGGGAGATTAACAAAACGGTTTTGGCGGTAGACAGATCCACTGTTCCTGTTGTCCATAACTGCTGGGCCTTAAGGTAGAAACGAGAAGCGTAATTTGTGACTGACTCGTTTTTGCCCATCTTCATCAGCAGAAGCTCTTGCTTCATATTCTGGACATCCTGTTCACTACCAAACTTAGAGAGTAAGATGCTCTTGACTGATCCAAAATAATCCGTCTCTCAAGCTTGCTCTGAGGATCTCCTGAGCCTTGTGGCTCATGCATCCCTGAACGTGGAGACTTCTAGCAATTGCTAGCTCCATCCATGCTATTTTTGTACATTTGGAGGAAACCAGCAATTGTCACCTCTTCAGGTGTGTACATGGCCTTGAGATATGGTTTAAAGTTAGATACTCTTTAACAGGATCAGTGTTCATCATAGTTGCTAAGTACAAGTTCTGATCAGTTGTTGTGCACATCTTTGAGCAGTCCATGCAGGTGCCACCATTCAAGTAATATATTGAGTAGATTTAGGCTCCAGTGCTGTGAGCATTAATGCCTTCAAATCTTTAATACTCTTGTCCATCGCAAACAGCATGTTGTCATGCTGCTCCAAACACTCTCCATACTCATCAAAAATGGTGATGGCTTCACAATTCTCTTTCTTAAGGAATAAAAGTCTATCCTCGATGTTCTTGAGAGTAAGTTCCAGTTTGATAATTTGTGAGGGTCCTCTCACTTTGGGTAGTGAGGCAATTCTAGCTCTTTTAGCGGTCTCCTTAACACGCTCAGATCATTACAGAAATTGTGCACTCTAAATTCCAGAGTACGGACTCTAGTAAGGATGGTATCCTCCTCCCTCACCAGGAGTTCAGAGGAATCTTCTCCACCCTCTCCATGATACACCTCTATATACGCATCATCATCAGTTTGCCCAGAAGAACTATCATGGTTATCGCTAGGGCCTGATGGTGCCACCCCTATAGTTAGCACCAAAGTTTGTGCGCTGACCTCAGCTTACTTAAATTTAGAGGCTGACTTGCTGCTCAGGGGGTCTACTCCGCGCAGATTAGGTAACAGACAACCTTTGCTAACATCACAATCACTCTCACTAAACAAATGCTCCTCAGATGCTACCCCTTGGTGCATCAATTGCTTGGTTAACTTGTTCGCACTCTTGACAAACTTCTTGACGCTCTTGGACATTCTTGACATACGTTGGCCTTTTTAACTCAATAGGAACCTTTCCAGCCTCTTCCTTGGCGTTATCAGCACCAAGGTATCCTTGACAGAGTGATTTATTCAAAACAGGTAAATCCTAGATTGGTTACTGGAGATAACTTCATATTGGTCAATCCCAGACTGGTTACTGGCAATTACTAACTTGATACAACGCAAGCTAAAACAAGAAAAATGATCTTAAGATTCTGTAGATAGGTTTTTATTAGATATAAAAAGTGAAGTCTTATATGCTTAAGATGGGGAATTTAAGATATAATGAATGGAATATTGTAAAATGTTTGAAATTCAGGTTTAATATTGAGGATTTTTTATGATCCTTTAGTCAGATGGCGTCTAACTACTGCTTTGGTTTCTTCACTCATTTGTGCTAATTCCTGTATGCGTGAGCTCTGTCCTACGCTAGTTACCCCTGAACCTGGATGTTCAGGGGCCTTTGCCTAGGTCCCACTTCTGGTATTTGGTTCATTGTACTTGTTTTTGATCTTGGTGACTGATAAATCCATTAATATGCGTTTTACATCAGGTTTGAGTAATGACATTCTTACTATGCTCCTCACAGCATGTCTTTGAGTCGCTTGTGAAATTGGATGACTGGCTGATTTGGTAATATGTTAGTTTAGAGTTCTGATGCTTTTGCTGGTGTTATTTAGTTCAGATATCAAGCGTCATTGGCGGAATGAAAATCATTAAGCCCCCCAGAGGTATAAAATTGTGGCAAATTTCATATTAATTTTTAGCGCGTTGTCATCCTCATATTGTAAATCCTCTGAATCAGCTGGGCAAAAGTTTTATAATGCATGACGTCATGATTGTATTGAAACTTTTTAGCTCGTTATTACCTATAAAAGGGCCTTGATTGCCCCATTTGCAATGGCCTGGTCGCCAGTACTGCCACCGGTTTGGAGGTTGCTTGCAACTATTCCACTAGTCAAAGACCAACAAGTAGCACCACTTGTGGTCTCATCTGCAACAGGTGCTAAGCTATGGTGGATTTCACCGTCAAGATTGTGCTTTAAGATGATACCAAAATTTATCTGGAATTACACCTCTCTCTGCTTCCAGCGCTTGTAAAAATTTAAATATTCCATGCATGATTGAATACCTGAAGAGGTGTAAATTTACATCTGGATCGTCCAATGTTGAAGCTCAAACCAGCCGACCTCCACGTGTGAATGAAGGCAGAGGGACCCTGGAGAGCTTTCCTTCTCATTGAGGGTTTTTTGAAAGCTGCTGCGGCCTCTCCAAGATAACTCATTAGATCTGAAAATCTAAGGGGCATTACGCAACCACCTGTCTTAAATGTCGCCCTGGGGTAAATCTTGTGACATCTTAGGATGACAGCCAAGGAAAAGAACCTTGCCAGTCAAAGGGGGCTCTCTACTGCTGGTTATCATACAGTTTGTCCCATTACCTGGAAAATGAAAATTATCTTCATACTTAAGAACCCAATCAGAGCATTCCCATGTTGTCAGCCATCAGCAGAAGTCAATGAGTGGCCATGTAACAAAAGGTAAAAGAAGTTGTCTTTAAATCTTACACTACCTAAATAGTTGAACATAGTAAATTTGAAGATACTGAAGAATCTCAAAAATTTACCTCATCTACAAGGAGTTAAAGTTGCACTACTGATTGAGACCCTGGACAAACACTTCCCTAATTTAGGAGGACAGATCAAGACCATGATCATTCAATTTGACTCCTTCCATTTCTCAAAATAAACTGGCATTCACACTAAATTACAACTGTACACATATCAATATTTGTGTACCAAAGTTCAGGATCAAGTCATTGTCAACATCAGTACTCCTGTGAATGTAATTTCCAGTCAGTTCTCAAAATTGTAGAGACTAGCTCCCAATGTAGCCTACCATCAATGATATGGAACAGAAGTGCCTAATAATACCACTAGTGAAGGGGCTTATAGCACGTTACCAATAAGGTTCAGCTTTTTTCAAAATGTGCCCCTGTATTATGCTTCCCAATGTTTTCTAACAATTTCCTTTTTGTACTAGCTTTATTACTTTAATGGCGTCGTTATAATCTATGAGAAGATACTTTTACTACCTCGTGCAAATACTACCCCTTCACTATTAAAAGATAAACGACTTCCCTAACCCATGGGTATAAAGAAATTATGTAGTCTATAATAATGATATAGTCCCCATATATTATCACCATGTGGATCACAGAAGTTCTCCTCCTACTGCTTTATTCTCAAGAATAAAAGCATTTTCCTTAGAGCCTCCAAGGATTGTGTTATATACCATATAGAACAGCATATAGTTTCCTCTGGAATGAATTTGGAGCTACCTGAAGGATTGGTAGGAGAAATCTTGTCCCCTTGGCAATGGTCAAGGGCTGAATTTTTTTCAGCTCCTCGAACAATCTCATCTGGCCACCAGGAGATATTTGTACTGCTCAACAACCTAACTGCCTCAAAATATTCATCAAGAGAGTAGTAGAAAATCGCATTTGTAAACCTTGGTTTAACGGAAGATTTTTAGGAGAACATGAGTTTAGAAATTTACAAGAGTTTGGTTAACTGAGCCATATCTACTAAATTGTGTAGCCATTACTCATGAGCAACTCAATGGACTAACTGAAGCTCAGAAAGGACAAGCAATAGCCCCTATATAGAAAAAGGCTCAAGTATATGAGATGGACAATTATGACCTTGGATACGCTGTGGGGATTCAGCACCATATTGACACCAGAGGATGCAAAGCCCATTCAATTGCAGCCAATATGAAGAAGTAAGGCCAGTGATAAGGATCTGAAAAAGGAGTTATAGAAGCTCATACATCAGAAAATGATCTCACCCTTGTGCAGCCATTGGGCTAATCTGGTGCTCATAGTTAAAAGGATGGCTCAAATAGAGTCGTCATTGTTTATTGATGTCTATATAGCATAACTAAAAAGAATTCTTATCTTTTACCTTATATAGATGACGCTTTGGACCAATTAGGAGGAGCCTAATATTTTAACACCTTATATCTTATTAGTAGATACCAGGAATATTGACCTGCCTCCTGAAGACCAAGAAAATTGTGTGATTATTACTTCTCAAGGGTTGTTCTAACTAGCTTAAATGCCACATGGACTGCTCAACGTGCTGGCCGCCTTCCAGCAAGTGATGGTAACTATCATGGTGTATTTGAATATGAGTTGCATTTTGTTTTAGTTCAACATTATAAATGTGTTATTGAAAACGTTTGCCTAACATCTAGAGCGTCTAAAAGTGGTCTTTTAGAGTTTGGCTAAGCTCAGTTAAAAATTGAGCCTAGCAAGCATCAATTTTTAATCCCAGATGAAATATTGAGGCAGATTTTCAAAACATAAAAAAGATGGTCACAACCTCAAAAGATCAAGTCCATCAACCATATGAGAGAACCTGAAAGTAAGCGAGACATCCAAGTAGTTTTGTAATGAGTGGATATTACCACTGATTCATTCTGGGAATCACAAAACTCTCTGAGCCTTTATTCCATTTAATTTAAGTAGAAATCAATTTCCAAAGGTCGCAAGAAATAAAAGACTTTTTAAGAGGCTGCAGAAAGCTTTTACTGAAGCTCATGTTCTGAAATACCCTAAATTCAATTAGCCTTTTATAGTGAAAACTGACTTATCTCTCTCAACTATAATGGTAGTGTTCTCTCAGATTGGGAATGACAGAGAGGAGCACCCGTTGCCTTCTGCATTTGTGACTTAGATAAGCACAAGCACAATTATATAATAATCAAGCGAGAATGCTTAGCTGTCTTATAAGCTTGTAAACAGTTTTGAGTCTACATACATGGGACCAAGTTCAAGCTTGTCACTGACCATGCTTCCTTGCGATAGTTATAAGATCTTAAGGAACCCAAAGGTTATTTAGCACAATGACTTAAAATTACAGGCTTACGACTTTATGATAATTCATCATTCAGGACACACCCATCAGAACGCTGATGGGCTTTTAAAATTGCCTGTCATGGCAGCAATCACTCCCTTTGTAGATCAGCTCTTAAAAATGAAAGCAAAGAGTTACGCTAATGAAGAACCTGTTATTCGCCACACCCAAATCAGCCCATTAAGGATACTGATATTTAGGATAACAACTATACAAAATTATGGGATTGACTAAATATTATATCCATCACCTTCATCCCCTCCATAAATAATCATGCAAGTTCAAATTTCCGTAAGCCATGGAGGTCTGCTTAAAACTTAAAGCTAGTTCAACAAGGTTATTATTGAGAGTTCTTAACATTTGACATCCAAGCTGTGTTAATGAAATGCCACAAATTATAAGACCACCATTCTAACTCCACGACTACTTAATGGTTGTATAATAATAATTGGGCCTGGCACACGGTGTCATATAATGTTCTAAATTTCCTACAACTAGCGTTCTTAACTCCAAGTTTATCATAGTAGCCATTGATCATCTCATTAAGTGGGTTGAGGCTCGACCCTTAAGGATCTTAGAGCAATATCAACAGAGTAAATTATAATGGGACCAAATAATACACCGCATGGCTGTCCACAAGTTATCCTCACAGACAATAACACAAATTTTACCTCTTGATTTGTTCCCAAAATAAATAAGCTAATGTGAATCCGCAGAGTTCTTACTGTTATTTATCATCCAAAGACTAATGGAATGATGAAATGTGCTAAATGTACCTTAGTATAAGCCCTTTTGAAGTTTGTCAACAATTTTTCATCTCAACTTGCCATATTTGTCAACTCAAAAGTTTTGTATACAATATTAGTTACTAAAGTGATATGGGATACTTACCCTTCCAGCTTTTATATGGTTGACAACCTGCGCTACTGCCCTTGCTACACTTGATTGTTACCAACAAGGAAAAATTTGGTCATCTAATTACTTTGACAACTGGTAGAATCCATAATTAAGCTTCAGATTGAGGCATATGGAGAAACCCTAACTTAAAGAATCAATCAGAAGGAGAAGGATGACTTACATAGGCTCACTGTGGCATGCTTTTTAGTTTGTGATCAAGTTAACTATTGAAATATATATGTATTTGTTAGAACGCATAAGTTGGCTACTTTATGGAAAGGACCTTACAGTGTCCTTGACCAAGTTGCTGCTGGAATACACTATTCAAAGCTTGATTGATGGAAGAATAGTTGATCATGTCCATTCCAAGTTTCCCCAATCATATTATGAACCTGATAACCCTCTTATCAAACATCAAAAGGTAGATAAAGTTAAGGGGAGAAGTGTCAGATAATTGATTGACTTGAATCTCAGTTTTTGAATTGGGGCATAACACAATCCTAAAACCATTATTCTATTTTACCCTAAAAAAGATTTTATTGAATCCAACCCATTAACTTCCAATTTTTAACCTTTTCTTATCCATCTATTCCCTTTAACAAATGCATTCTACAATAGTCAATGATCCTCATCACAAGTGCACTACTGCATCTTGAATGAAGTGATTCACTATAAATATTATTACTTACTCTATATATAAAGAATCACCTTAATTATCAAATTTTATCATTTATTCGTGTAGTTCTTTAGAATAGCCTTACCAATACTAAAGGATCAAGAACTTTACCGTTTAGTCATTTATATGGAAGATCAAGAGTTGGACTGGCCAACCATAACCTGTTCAAATAGCAATTTAAGGGACCTCTTACTACATAAACTTTTATGAAACTTGGTTCGCAGGTAAGGCTTTAGAACTTATGGCTCCATTCCCACGGTATCTGCGGGCAGATTGGCCTTTGGTGAGCCTAATCATATAAATCTTGTCTCCAATTTTCTCATATAGAACCATTCTAGATTCTTGGATGGGTAACTCTGTGGTTAAAAAAATTTCTGAATTTTATTTCATGCTTCAATTTTGTTAACAATGACAATTATTTTAATTTATTGATTATATTTTTAAAATCTTTAAATTGACAAAATAGTTGTTGGCATCTGATTTATTAGATTGCCATTTATAGTGACAAATTTTCCATTGTAATTCTTTTGTACTTATAGTTTAGATTTTATGGCATTTAATTGGTCAGATTGCCATTTCCAGAGGTCTTTGCCTTTGAAAACCACCTGTTGAGTCTCAATCTTTGCAATAGGGAAGATTAGGGTTTATTTGGCGGTCAGGAGATGTCTTGAACATTACTTATTCTCCCTAGATGAGAGCCCCCTCCAGTTCCGGAGTTCCTTTACCTTCTGTAGACAATGGGAGCAGTTGTTAAAAATCTGCTGGGAGGTTTTTTCATGGGTTAGCTGAACCACTAGACCAAGTACAAACGCCTTTCTCAAGAGATCTTCATTTTAAGAATATTTTGACCTCATACTCAGCCTCACTGGGGGTTGTCAGAGTTAAATGGCTTGGATCTTAGGAAGTGAGCCCTTGAATTCCTTGAGCTTCAAAGCATGCAAGAACGGTTATGTACACGACCTTTAGGAAAATTAAGTTTGTAGGCCACCTTTTTACCTGGTGGAGGACCTTGAATGGGCCTAGGGCGACCAGTCAAAGTTTCTTGCATCTGGTGGGGACCATGTATTACTTTGTATTGATCATTGCTAGTTCACCCGCTTTGACTACCAGTGCCTTGTTATGGTGGGCATTTACTTTTATTTTTTGTGCCTCTACATCCTTAACCGATTTTCTCTTAAAATTTCAGATTGTCTTTCATATTAGTCACCAGGTTGTTTGCATAGAGGTTTGAACTTTTGGGTTGGACTTCCACAATCTTTGGATGGAACTCATAATTTCCCATGAACAATAATATTCTTTTGACAAGTGCTCTAAGGTACTTTTCATAATAAATAAGCCATTTTAAGCAGGTCATTACACCGTTCTTGTTGAGTGCCACGTAGAAGTGCAGGTATTGTTTGAGGATCTGAGTAACTCTTTTGGTTTGGCTTACTAATTGTGGGTGGTAGGCTGAGGATAGACATGCTCTGATCTGAAGAATCTCAAGAAGATTTTTCCAGAAACGCAAGATAAATTATGGACCCTATCCAAAACAATCTTTTTGGGATCTATGACGTGAAAACACTTTGTTCACAAAGATTTTGGCTGAGCCTTTTGTCGTGATCTTGGATATGCATGGGAAGAAATTATCTTAGTTTTTCAACATGTCCACTACCACCATGACAGCATTTACTTCCTTTGAACTTGGAAGCCTTATAATGAGGTCTACAATAATTAATGGCCATGGCATATCTGCAATTTTGAGGGGCTTCAGTTCATATGGGGTTTTCCTGGAGTGTATGGAATGGGAGCAAGTAACGCATTTTGCAATTTATTCTTTTTATGGAACTAGATATTCTAGTCCATGATTGTCTTTGGGACAGGAGCTCTACCATTTTCTTTTATCCCAAGTGTCCCACCAAGGGATGGTTGTTGAAGGCGCTTATCACTTCCTCCTGGAGCTTATTGCTTGGAAGCCATGGACGTCCTTTGTGGAGGGTGAAGCCTTTTCCCTTTCAGTAGTTCTTGCACTTTTGTTTTCTGCTCCATACTCTAGGTGATTTAAGCGCGTGACCCCTATATTTTGAGCATTGTTGGGCATTCCATATCTTGTCCACCATGTCGGGGTGTGCAACTTGTATTGTGGTGAACATATTTGAAAGTATTATTCTTGCCGTGTTTTAGGCATCCAGATCCTCTTTGGAGAACACCATCTTTGGATCTTGGCTTAAGAGGTCTGGTATAAAGTTGCTTTCTTCTGGATTGTACTCAATATTAAAGTCATACTGAGCCAAATATAGATTCCAGTAGGTCTGGTACTGGTTCATGCACTTCATGCTCAATTAGATTTTAAGGGCACAATAATCTATTATATTTGTAAAATGGTGCCAGGTGTACAGCAAATGATGATGCTATTCCTCTAGGGATGAGACGTTTGCCAAAATCTCTTTATCATATACTGGGCATTTTGTTTTGGTGGGTATATACCCCAAAAAAAGTGGCTTACAGGAAATTACACCTCATCTTCCCCATTCTGCAGAAGAACTGCAAAAATTTCAAAATCCAAGGCGTTTTTTATGAGGGTTCAGTCAGTGTTTGGGAATGCAAGTACTGGTGCAGTTATTGAGAGTCTCCTTAATGGCTTGGAAAGATCTCTCTTCTTCGTCTCCCCAATGGATTGGTACTTTTTCCCATCAGCTGGGTCAATTGTGCAGCAGTCATGGAGAGGTCCTTTGCAAAACGTCTCAGGAAAGTCACCACTCCAAAAAAATTCAAATTTCAGTTCTTTCTGTAGGGGTAACCATTCCCTCACCGCCTCTAGTTTATACAGACATATGGCAGTGCACCTTTGGAAAACTATGTTACCAAAGAAAGAGATATAGTCTTTGTAGAACTCACATTTTAAAGGCTTCAGGTGGAGGTTCACCTTGTCAAGGGCCTCAAAAGTCCTCAGCATGTCATACTTATGCTCTAACTTAGACTTTGAGAATACAATAATTTGTCCATATATGCCACACATCATTTTCTGATCAGTTTTACAGAGCATTTATGACGGTGCTTGGAATACCTCAGGGGCATTTTTAAGACCAAATGCATCATTTTGTACTTAAACACTCCCAAATGTCACTTGAAAGTTGAATACTGTTGCTGATCTGGGATCACAGAAACTTGGTAAAAATCGTCAATTAGGTACAACTTGGAGAAGACTTGCTCCCCAAATTCATCTGTGAGATTGTCTCCATGATTGGGATGGGACAAGGTTGGACTTGATTCACATCTATCTATTGGTAGTCCACACAGGGCCTGAGCTCTTTGATTGACTTATAAGTAGAAGTATGGGTGATACTACCAGGGACTTGAACAGTACTGTCATCCCTCGTTCTAGAACTTCTTTGACGAAAATGTGAAGGACCCCTTTGCCTTAGGTTCAGAGGGTAAACTGGACATCTCTTTGAGAAATCCACATTGTCTTTGAACTTGAATAAGAAGGGAATGACCCAGTTGGTGAGATAACCTCGACATTATCCTTTGAAACAAGTGGGCTTAAAGTTGAACTTTTCTGGGATGCCCAGTGTAGGTTCTGATGGGTGTACCACGTTCACCCTGAGACCTCCTTCCAGTGATGGTAAAAACAATCCAAGGGCCACAGGGGGCTGATCCTTAGGGTGTAACATGAATAGCCTTTCCTCCAGGTGAACTGTGGGGAGTACTTATGCTACCAACTTATACCCAAAACTATGGGGTGGGGCATGTTTTTGAAATGCTTATCATTTTTTCAGAACTTATGGGCCTTTTTATAGCAGTATCCTTGGTTTGACTTCCCAGCATTTAGCGTATTTAGTGGTGTATGCTTATGTAACATTTCCATTCCAGTTCCTTTCCACATCATTCTACATGCTATCTCTTTATCCAGATAGGTATCCTACACTCCAGTGTCTATTAAGACTCATAGTTTGTCTTTGCCGCTCCTACTGTTTCTCCTGGGTATTGTCAGATTTTGCCCTCTGTTGGGTAAAGGCTCTTACTAGGGGTTTGACTATATAATATTTAATTATTAGGGAATGTCGAGATGTGCTCCTCATTTACTTGAGTTGAGCTGTCTTGAAGTATTGGGAATCATCCCCAATAATTTTTAGTAACGTTTCAAATGAATTGTTGGGTCATAATCTGTTGGGGCTTGATCCCAATAGCGCTTTTGAGTATTCCATATTGCAACATATGCCGAGGATAATCAAATATTTATTTATTAGTTACAAAATTTTATTTTTTGTTTTATTAGCAACCTAAGCTGACCATTTGTGCTAATCTAGGCATCTATCGCCTAGTAGATTCCTTATCTCCCTCCTTTTACTACCTTTGCTTATCTACCTGGCGCCTAATATAAAAACTCTTTCTTATCCCACTTTTAGCCTTGAGGTATTATAAATACCTCGAGGCTTTATCTAAATAAATACCTTTTCTTTGAGTTTTTGTGTGCCCGTTAGGGCACCCAGTGCATGCAACTTTGTGGGATAAAACCTGGGGTACTACCCCCCGCCGCACTGGGGCTGCGCGAATCTAAGCACCACTGAAGTGGGCCTGACCGCGGATGGGGTGGCTCACACCATTCCTAAACTGACATATTCTTCACTGTTTGGTATACCAGGTAGCAAAGGCTACCCAGCCAGTTCAAAGATATGCCTCCCTTCCCTTATTGCAAGGAATGAGACCAGACTGACCCCCAAGTTGGACTTACTTGAGGAAAAGGATTGCCATAGCTTTCTACAGCTATTTCTAGCCGTCGCTTGACTATGGCCAGGGAGCTTGTTGCCTGGATTCCTTCTGAAGGGAAGCAACGCTGGTTTTTGGCAAGCCATAGACCATACATCACCTCCCCCCATATCGTGCACCATACCCTGAGCCCCTCCTTATCTGCAAGCAGACTTGGTGGGGCATACGCAGTCAGGATCTCTGGCCATGCGAGATGACCAGAGGATAACTTACACCCTGGTTGATATGCTTCATACCAAAGGAGAACACTACTCCACACAGCATCCGCTGCCAGACACTCTGTGAAGATGTGCTTTGCCATTTCCACCCTTCCACATATCTTACAGGCATACAGAAGATCATCCTTCTTATTCTTACTCCACTTCTGCAGAGTCGCTCCAGTGACCAGGATGTTGCTGCAAAGTTAGAAGAAAGTTCTGAACTGGTATAGACCAGCATCCCTTAACCCTCCTCTCCCACAGGTCCATCAGGACAGGTCGCATTTTGTAAGTGATCTGGGACAAGTATGTCGGCAAAGCTCTCTGTCTTGTAGCTTCCAGAATCTGGCGGTTGTGAAATCTGAGAGGCAGACACCGCTACCTCCCCCCACCTTGAGCCAGTCCCAAAGGACGAAGAGGCTTTCCCATCTGGAGTATCTCCAGCCTTCTCTTCCTCACGGGAACACCCACCAATCCTGCCCTCCACGACCTTCTAAATGGGCTTCCCCAGCCTCTAATGCAGCCAGAGAAGGAATTGCTTCCTCCAGCAAGAAGACAGTTCAGTTGCTTCCACAACATCCCATGCCTTCCTTACCAGCACCTTGGAGGTACTGGCAACATTATTAGCTGCTTCCACCCTAAGCACACTCCAGCTGTCGCCATCAAGGAGGTCCCCCCAGTGGACCGCCCAATAAAGTGCTTGAAGGCCTTGCGCAGATGAGGTTCCATCTCCAGTCCCCAAGCTCCTCCCCAAAGGGGAATTGCCCGGATCCTTTCAATGGTCCACTCTCCACCCTCTAATATACCCTTGCTGCCCACCCAAGCTCTAAAGTAATCCTTCCAGTAGCCTGGTAAGTTCACCGCGCTCAGAATGGCCCCTTGATTGATGCCCCAGCTAACACCAAGATCCTTGTTCGAACTGTCCTTGCAAGCCTTAGAGAGGTAGTCCTCCAGTATTGTAGACCAACAGATGGATTTTCCCTCCCGAGCGACCCATGCAATCCATTTCAGCTGCAGTGCTTTGATCATACTCCCAAAGTTAATCAGACCAATGCCCCCCTTCTTCACCTCCTGACACAAGTTAGAGTAACTGGTTTTTGACGCTCGCCCTTGCCAAATGAACTGAATGATTTAACTCTGTATTCTTCTGATGGAAGATGCCAGCGGTGGAACAAATCTGGCAATGTACCATAGTCTGGAAAGAATGAAAGTGTTCATGACAATGGCCCTGCCACGATAAGTTGAGCCATTGCCACTTCCAAGCCACTTTTTTAAAGTCCACTTCAAGTTTGAGCCAAATATCATGCGGTGACGCTCGCCCAGGGATGGGACACCCAAGGTACAGAAACTCCTCCCCTGTTGCCATCCAGGGGATTGAGCTCTTTGGTGCCACACCCAACATCGCCATTCTGCCGATGGGCCAATCCCTGGATTTCAACAGATTGACCTTAGCATTGCTTTCATTTTGGTACATCTTCAGAATGTTCATCACCACCTTCTCCTCCTCCTCAGACAAAACATAAATCCAGGTATCATCCACAAACATTGAATGAGAGTACTCCTCGCCATTGATGGTAAGTTTCCTCCAGTCTGACTTTCTGAGAGCCACTGAAAGGGTCTCTATTGCAAAAACAAACAACAAGGGAGATAGAGGGTCTCCTTG
Source organism: Massospora cicadina (assembly GCA_022478985.1). Taxonomy (NCBI): domain Eukaryota; kingdom Fungi; phylum Entomophthoromycota; class Entomophthoromycetes; order Entomophthorales; family Entomophthoraceae; genus Massospora; species Massospora cicadina. The sequence goes on along the minus strand of JAKSZP010004212.1, from coordinate 51,103 downwards.
ACGCACGCCCCTACACACCCTAAAGGGGTGGGAGAGGACCCCATTGATATTGACAACCGATGAGGCCTTCTCATAAATTGCTTTAAGCAGTCTCAGCAAATGCCCTTGATTCCAACCCTACTTAACACTTCCCAAAGAAACTCATGATTCACCTGATCATACGCCTTCTCTTGATCAAGAAACAGTAGCCACCCCCTCTGATCATACTGTTTACTTGCCCACTCTTCTATCAGGTGAAGCAGAATCAAGTTGTCAGTAATTGAGCGTCCTGGGATGAACCCATTCTGCTCTTTCCCAACAACCTCTGCCACAACCCCATTTAGTTGATTGGTTAAGATCTTCATTAAGATCTTATAGTCAACGTTAAGCAGGGTTAAAGGCTGATAGTTCCCCATGAGGGAGGGATCGCCCTTCTTATACAACACCACCACTACACCCTTTGAAAACGCCGGCTCAATTGTACCAGAGGCTAGGAGTTGGTTGTACAGCTCAGCAAGCATTTCAGACATTTCTGCCCGAAATAACTTGAAGAGCTCCAAGATCAACCCATCCTCCCCAGAAGCCTTGCCATTCTTGCCCTTGTGGATGGCGTCTGACACCTCCGATTTTCAGATCTTGCTACATAGGTGCAGCTGAGTCTCCTTTGGCAGTACTCCCAGTCCGCTTAAGAGTACTTTGGATGCCTCCAGATCATTCTCAGAGAGGCCACAAAGGTCCTCATAGTAGGATTTGGCCACCTCAGCCATGCGAGCTGCATCCTTCACCTCAACTCCCCCATCACAAAGTGACAAGATCCTTGCTGAAGGTCTGAATGCCCCTACTGCCTTACGGAGTAGGACCACATTGCTGTTAGAGTCCTCATCCCATCTAGACTTCCTTTGTTTGAGGCGGTCCACCATAAAGGCTCCCATCGATTTTGCATACAATTAAGCCTTGGCCATGTAGGCAGATGCCCCCATGGCCATAGCCTGCTTGCAGGTACTTTTGAAGCTCCTCTACAAGGTTTCATACCTCGAACGCATGGCCCCTAGCTGCCTCCCAAAGATTTCACAAGCCAACTTGAGATCAGCCTTCAGCTGCATCCATTTTACTGGCGCATCTGGCTTCCCCACAATCTGGCTTCTCCACCACCTCACCTTCTTCCTCATGATATCATGAAGTGGACTCCACTTCAGGAGTTCAGGTTCAGTCTCCAGATCCCTTTCCCTGCAAGAGCAACCTGAGGTTCACTGATCTGTAGTTCCAGGGGCCTGTGGTCTGAAGCTCCTGGATCATGATTCCGAAGGATCAACTTGCAGCAACTCAGGAGAGGCTGGGGCACTGACACAAGGTCAATGCAGGAGAAATGATCCCCCTGGATGTGAGTCCACCCAGTCTCTCCCTCCTCACCACAGCCAGCTTTCCACACATCCAGTAGGCCAAGGTCGATCATTAAACTGGAAAACTAGTGGGCTCCAGGATCAGAGCTCCAGTTGCCTGAGGCCCCAACCCTGTCATCCCTAAAGCAGACACAGTTCATGTCTCCCTCTAGCACTACCGACCCCCCAATGCCTTCCTCCTGAATCCTTAGGCCGACCTTCTGGAAGAAGGCCTTCCATTCAGATCCAGAATTGGGCGCGTATATGCCGATAAACCAAATTGATTCCTCTCCAAACAGTGACATTACTGCCACTGCTCTTCCAGGAACCAATACCCCTTTATCCAACACCTTAACCTTGTCTGCCCACCAGACCAAGATACCCCCCTTGGCTTCTCCCCCTACCTCTTTCCCTCCCCTAAGGGTGAGTCTGAGTTTGGTTGATCCATCAAATGAAGTAAAATGATTGTTTATGAGGGAACTTGAAAACCCAGTCCTCTTCCACCCCAGGTTTGGACTTAGTCTCAGTGAGGAAGCCGATATCTATCCCATGCTGTTGCAATCGGAGTTTTACCCACTGCCACTGCTTGAGTCTATTCAGACCCCGCGCGTTAGCAAATTCAACCCTGATTGCCATAGGTTCAAAACTGAAGAGGCCTCAGTGTCAGGATCTGGGGGGTCCCCATCCTCTTCCACCTCAGCTGGTTAGTGGGACCACGTTTCTTCCTCCCCTTTTCAGTACTAGACTGAGCTGGGGGTGGAGGCTGCTTGGTCACAGCATCCTCCAGAATCTTGCCATTCCCAGGGTCCTCAATAGACCCTCCGCTTCAGTTGGAGGCATTGTGTGTTAGAAGGCATTGGCCCCTTATTGCTAGCAGGCAACACCTCCCTCACCTCCGCTTCTTCCCCTATGGGCCTCGCGCGCTCTGTCACACCCACATCCCTTATGGTCGCCCACCTCTTATGTGATCAAGTGATGGGGAGAACCCCATCCGTTTGGGAGGCGACCGCCTTCATAATGTCCTTTGCGGACTGTGCCAAGGCGCCACTCAGCTCGATTTGGAGTCTCATTGCTTCCCTCGCCTGCCAGGAGCGTTTTGACTCCTTGTTGACCTTCCTCACGCTTTTCAGCACTCCAGTCACCGCCTCCAAAGTGATGCCAGCCGCAGCCTCCTCCCTTGCTTTGACTGACATCTCAGTCAGCTTCTCCAACGCCTTCTGGAGAGCCAACTTCTACTTCTCAGAGGGCACCATCACTGGCACCCCCGCGCTAGGCCCGCTAGGCTTGGCCACTGCCGCAGGAGGTTGAACCTGAGGACATTTGGCTCTGATGTGCCCCTTCGCACCACACAATAAGCACCTGTCCAGCGGTACCACAGGGACACTCCAGGTCCCCACAGTGACTGAACGAGGTAACTCCCCATATGATTTCAAAAGTTTAACCTTCAAAACCCAGTCCCCAGATCATATGGTGAACTTTTTAAAGCTACCGTCCTTCTGCTTCAAGTTCTTTAACAGCTTGTTCTCATTAAAGGAGATCACTCTGCCAAAGCCTTTCAGCTGAGACATCATGGCCCCTCTAGTGATCACAGGTGGTACATCCCTCAGAATGAACCTTCCGATCTTGGTGCCAATGTCAAGACATATGGCCTCCTCATTCTTTGTGCTCAAACTGGCAGCCAAAACGTGTTCCTTTTGAAGCTTAGACTGGAAGGTCATAAGTTTCAACCCAGGAGCCAAACGTGAAATATGGAGTGGGGCGAACCCACACACCTCAATCACCCTGACCATGAGCATCTCCTTGGACCATCCCGTCTTCACTTCCATGGCGTGAACCCTCTTGAGGCTCCCCACCATGCTCTCTGTCAGATCCTTGGATGGGCTGGAGTTCCCCACTTCGAAAAGCTTGGTTCCAACACCAAATCCATTAGCAGCTTCTTCAACAAAGGAGACCAAAGCCCCCTCTGTAGCAGAAGCCACCCCCGCTGTTGATTTGTTAATGGAGTTGGTCTCTCCAGTTTGGTTTTGTGATGAAGTTTGCTCTCTGGGCCCTTTTTGTGCGGGAACCATCACTGCCCTTTTGGGTCAGTCCGTCATTTTGGTATGTGAGTGCTCTCACCTTTCGCTGCACCAGTGTAAGCCCACGTAAGCTACTGGATGCTATCCAGGTTTCAGGCCAACCTAGAAAACTGCAGTGATTATTGTAGACAGGTGAGCCGAAGCTCAGCCAATCAGGATTGCCCACCCTTGTTGCTGAGACCTGCTTTTGTAGCGCCCCGCTTCATAGGAAAGTAGTGTGACAGATGATACACCTGACTCTTGCCTCCCCCTTCATGCTCATATTCCCCCCCAAAGGAGAGTGGAAGCACCTGCGACAACATGTTGGGTCACAGTCATTAGCTTCCATCCCACTCCCCATCCAGGCCACTACTGGACCTTTCCAGGGCGCCTCTCTGGGTTCTGGTGTTAGCTACTCACTCATGTTTCCACAAGCTTTCCTCGGTTGCACCATGTGAAGGCCCCAGCTTACCCTACCTAGCTCCCTAAATACCTTTTCTCACATACTCTTAGTCCTACTGTAGCTTTTCTCATCCCTTAGACTTACTAATTCGCCAGGAGCTTCCAGGCCCTGAATCAACAAAGTGCCAGTTAGGGTTTAATCTTCTTCATCCCAACAAAATGATGCTCCCTTCCAGGTGCCCCCAAGCTCCCCAGGCCAACTACAACCCAGGAAGTAGGAGGAGCGATCATTGCCCTGGGCCTCAAAACCCAGGATGAACTACCCTGGGCCTCAAAAACCCACGATGATCTACCCTGGCCCCTGCTCACTCTCAAAGTGCTCAAGACCAGGATAAGAGGATGACCTCCAACAATGCGTGGACAGCGTAAGATGCCAAAAAGGTCCAAAGGCACCCCAAAACATAACGTAGGATCAGGCGAGGCAACACCATCTGATCCAATCTTTTATGGGGCCATCCCTGATGCCAGCTATACTGCCAATGGCTCTACCAGGGCCAATTTGCCAGTGTTTTTCTGTATAAAAGTTACCAGAGACTAAATCTGAGGATAATCCAAAAGATTTTTTATAATACTAAAACTAAATATTTTATTTATTTTACTAACCCTAATCTTTAATTTAATTAAAAATTGCAGAACCTCCTGTCCCATCTCTGAAATTTTACAACAGAACCACAAGAAGTGGTTGCTTACTGAATCACCTAGTTTTGATGACCTCTGAATCGTGCTCCCCATTAAATTGGGTAGAGCTAGCTCCATCTATCAGTCATGTTTAGTTTTTGGGCCATGTCCCCAATGATTTTTCTAAATGCTAGCACTCAATGCTGAAGCGCTCTAAAATCGGCCAGGCATTAAGTTGCCCTGTCACCTATGTTTTTCCAGAGATTAAAGCCTAGGATACCAGATCTCCTCATTTAGTCCATGCCAGCTACCTCTGGCTCATACAACCCTAATGCGTTTGGATCCCACTTTGTTTTACAAAGATATGAGAACCAGGGTCTTGATTGCTCCTGATGCTCATACTGAACTGTGCCAAATGGATCTGGAGACCCTTGTCCTGGATCCTGACCCCTAGCTGAGGCTTGAAGAGGGTTCTGTCAGGATTCGCCCTTTATTGGGTGAAGCCTCTTTATAGAGGTATCACCTCACTAATAGTCAATTATTAGCGAATGACAAATCAGGCTCCTCATTAACTTGAGTTGAGCCAATATGAAGTGTCAGGGTCAATACTTAAACCATAATATTAATTTATAGATAAGTAAATGTGAATTGACACCGGTGCCTAGAGATGAGGATGTCAAAATAATTTTATTAATCAATTGGGTTGCAGTAAAATATCCTTTCAATGTTGAAACTCAATCAAATGGTCATTTAGGGATTTACTGCCAACTTTTGCTGAGAATTATTCGATTTCCATCTGTATCATTAGTATTTTTATATTACTCTATCATCAATTGATGATGAGATTTCCTTTATCTAGGCACTTATCGCCTAGCTCCCATCTACCTTTCACCTATACTGAATCTTCTCGCCTATCCCACACTTAACCTTAAGGTACTATAAATCCCTTGAGGCTCTATCTATATAAAGGTCGTTTCTCATATACTATTAGTCCTATTGTAGCTTTCCTTGGATCTTAGGGCCTACTAACTCACCAGGAGCTTTAAGGCCCTGAATCAACATAGGTCCAGTTAGGATTTGATCCCCACATCCTGACAAGAGCAACAAACTGCATTTGAGTCTTGAAGAGTTTGGTGAAAAGACAACCAATCTTATGACATTTTGACCATGGGAACCCATTCATTTTTTACAGACGCCTCCGACTTAGCCATAGGCGCAATCATTTATCAACTGAATGAGAACAGAATTGACCACCCGGTGTCATATTATAGAAACACACTTTCCAAAGCTGAGCAAAGTTATAGCGTCACAGATAAAAAGTGCTTAACTGTTCTGGCGGTGAAAAATTCTAGCCATTCTTTTACAGTACAAAATTTACAGTTGTGACAGACCATGCTTCTTGTAGTGGCTGAAAAACATTAGAGATACTACTTGAAGATTAACCATATGGTCTCTAGCTTCAGCGCTATGACATGAATATCATTCACTGAGTTGGAATGAAACACATGGACGTAGACGGAGTGACTCAACTTCCCCTACTATATCTTGACAATAGCAAAGCTAAACGGTTACATGACCTACTCATGAAGACAGACTCTTGGGAGGACGAAGATGAACCAGTTCAGAAGATGCTTAGACGACATGCTCAAAATATGAAGGTTTTTGAAAGATTACTTTACAAGAAAGTCAAAATCAACTGGCTACCTTACTTGCGACCTTCTGAAGGGGTACCAGTTATAATGGAAGCCCACAATACTTTAGGATATGGAGGAGCCAAGAAAACTTACAAATGGATCAAGGATCGCTACTGTTGGGAAGGAATACTGGACTCTTTAGGAAAAGTCTTAGATGCTTGCATCACTTGTAAAAAGCAGAAGCCGCATAAGGCCAAGTATAAGTATCAGCCTATGACCCCTCAGCAGCCGTTTCATACCATCAGTTTAGATATCGTAGGTCCACTTCCTGAATCCACAGGAGAAAATTGATAAATCCTAGTAGGTATTGATCATTTCACGTAGTGGATTATAGCAATTTCCATTCCCACACAGAACGCTAAAGCTACTGCTAGTTTTTAATTAAAACATTTTTACTAGGCACATCTGCCCACAGGTTTTACTAAGCGATAACACGAAGAATTTTATGTCAAGAGTCGTGAGGATCTTAGCTATGAGGATGGGAACTCATCATTTATTATAGGCGCCTTACAACCCATCAACTAATGGAATGTAGAAAGTGCAAATGGGAAATTGGTCACAATACTACGCAAGATGGCCACCACCAATCCTTTACACTGGGAACAATACCTCCCAGAAGCATTAATGGCTTGTCAGATAAGTTTCCATCAAATTATTAAAAAGTCTCTCTTCAAGGCCTTATATGGAAGAGAACCTGGAATCTCAGCTCTATTAGCCTGAGAAATTACTGGTGATAATAGCAAAGAGCCTGATAAAGTACTAAGAAGATTAGCCCAGAAGATTATAGAACTTCAGTCAGAGGCAATGACAAATCTGGCCAAAACGCTTACAAGGAATGGTCAAGCAACAAATGTAGCTCGCCAACCTTTACCCACCTTTGAGATTTCAGACCTAGTCATATATATCACAATTGAATAGCACCCTGAGGAGGAAAACTAGATTATATGATGGGATGGGCCATACGCTATTGCATACAAACGTGGAGACAGATACTTAATTAAGTCTATGGAAACTGGAGTAACTATCAACCGCATTCATAGCCAATTCTTGCAATGGTAATCACTTGCAAATATTCTTAAAAAAGGTGATATCAGATATCCTGATATCAGACATGATGGGAGGAATATTGACCATTCAACTCCCTCAGCTGAATCAACATTTAGAATCATGAAAAGTTTAAGTCCATTACTTCAATAAAATGCCTGGAGAGATTGATGGTCAGCACAGATCTAGTCAACTCTATTAAAACTCTGATAAACCAAATTGAGCCTAAGATACCCTGAATTAATTCATGCCTCATCAAAAATGATGTATCATCTGAAGGTCAGGTGACAACTACTTGTAGTGGCATTTAAGGCCGCAAATTAAGATAAATCCAGAAAAGGATATATTCAAGAAGCTGCCAAATGATCAACCTAAATGACACAAAGTCTCATCCAACTTGGGTATTCTATTAAACATATTTTCCCTATCAAAAATATTATACAAGGGCATCATAGCATCTGGAATATATCGCCTGACCAAGAGCCTCCCTTCTGGATTTCCCCCTCTATTATTTTTACTAATCATTTTCCTTTTGGGATTTATATTGTTAATTGTGACATATAAAAACCCCTGATTTATACTATAATAAAGTTACTTCGTTATATCTATATCTCATTTTGGTACTTGACTTCAATAAGTCCATTTTGCCATACTTACCATAGGATGGATACTCTAGCTGAAGGGACATAAGCAGTGACTAGGCACACTTTTAAATAAAAATGATATACTTGTCATGCGACTTAGTTGGCCTCAAGTATTGACTATCAGGATTCTTAGGCATAGCACCATCGAGATTAAAATGGAAGTCCTACAAGGGGCTTTAGGCGAGGCATGGTCTATCATATATTTCACTTTATAGGCAATTGGGGATTTCTAACATACAAAGCTTAAAAGGGGCCATTTTGATATTAAGGAATTTTATTTGGCAAGCTAGAATTTCATTAGATAAATATAGTGGTCTATGTAGAGGGTATGTTTAGGCCTTTTTAAAGGGTTGAGATTAAAGTAATGTTAACTCTCTCTAACATCCCATAGATTGAAGGATAATAGGGGTGTTAAACACTTGAATAGATCAAATTAGTTTGGTTAATTTTTGCACCTGTAATGACCAAAAGTTCTTATCCATTGTATGAGAGTATTATGTTAGAATTTCATGTAGGTTGCTACTTTATTTATATATAAATTAGGCGGTAGTTTTAGCAAAGGTGAAGAAAGGGAATGGCCTTGATACATTTATTGAGATGATTAACAAACAGTATGAGAAATCAATGGCCATTAGATTGTAAGTCCATGGGAACGTCCCCTGTGTATTGATCGGGCCCTCTTCCCATTTCCAAGCAAAAAGGCTCTGAAGAGGATGGCTGTACCCCTCATCACCCAGGGTGATCTCGCCCACATGGTAGACGAGCGCTGGGTAACAGCTCTACCTCTTCAGATCCCTCCCCAGTGCCCACATTTACCTCTCCCGAACTTGTACACCTGATCAAGGAAATTTGCACCAAAATTAACAAAATGAAGTTGATTAGTCCAAAAACGAGTGGAAATGAGCCCAATGATCAGGATCCACATAGTCAAAAAGGAATGAAGATTGAACCATCGGCCAGAATTGCTGATGGTATTGATTCATTCAATACCTTGATCATCAAAATTAACCCCCTCCCAAAATCTTCATGGATGATCCCCAATGTGCAGGTAGCAGCATCGGACACCATTGACAATAGTTCAAAGCTCCCTTCCAGCTAATCAGGCGTTGTGGCCAATGTAACGCTTTTAACAAACTAGTGGCCCAGCGACCAGGCACGGGCGGGTTGGGAATCCTGAACTCATTCCCAACCAATTGGGACTGCCCCTATGTGGGGTGGCCTTGGGGGATTCCCATTGCTTGTCAGGCTAGATGCCGTCGTGCCAACCGCCAGAAATGCAGTCAAGTCTTGGTTTGGGCGTTTGAGGTTGAACCAACAGCAACTCAGCCTGCTGCCAACTCCTTCAATGTCAGTTCCCAGTAAACTTATCTGTCCCCATTCCCAAATAATTCTCCAGTTAGGTCAAACTTGAGGGACCCAATCCCAGCTTGTTTCCACTCCAATTGACCACTATTTAATCAGTCACATCGCACTGAGAAAATTGTTGGTCGATTTTTCTTTCTTAAATTTTCCATTAAAAACTTTCCCCCAAAAATTTAGTTTTCTATGTTGAAAAAGAAACCGCCTTTTCTGCTGACACTCACACACCCCTTGGGGTCAACAGCTGTAATTGTCTGGTATTCTATTATGTGCCTGTATGAGATTCTAGCTCACTGGCAGTTATTGGTGAAACTCCTTTCCAGTTTCATATCCGTCATACCAGCAGTAGTGCCTTTGGAATTCTGGTTTGCCATCTGGGTGCTCTGGCACCTAGGCTGGCAGGCCGGTCTAATTCTTACTTGCTGTTTGCCTGACATAGATATTCAAGGTATAGTGCCCAGAACATTGGTAATAACCATTTGAAAGGGTTTAGAAGTAGTAATCACTTGATGTTGGTGAAAGGAGTAGGGATATCTTGACTTTTACATAATAAGCAAGACTCCAATACATTATTAGTTCAAAGGGGAGCATACCTTCCCAGTAGCACTGTGACTTGAGCCATTGATAATTTTATTTTATTTAACTGAGGTAAGCTGACCAGGGGATGGACATTACCGAATATATGTGAAACTAAGAGAATAACCAACAAATATAAGAATTGGGCACCCCAGGGTACTCAAGTTACCCCAGTTGCCAGCGGGACTGTCAGGTATGGGGGGGTGGTGCGCTACTCTGAGGGGGTTTCCCCTGCTATGGAGCAGGTGTGAAGGAAAGGGTCTATGTGGAGGAACCAGAGTGGGAACCATGATTCTATGAGCGCTTTTTGCCTTGGTCTCATATATCCATAGAGCCAGGCTTGGAAGTGCTCTAGTAAGTGGACATGGAATCTGTTAATAATCCCATGAATGGTTGGGACCGTGCCCTTGAACGCATCTAATGCAATTGTGTGTATTGTCCACATTGCAATGGGTATTATTAGGGAATGGAGGGTAGATGGGAATGGTGACTTGATCTGGAGTGCGAAGATACTCTTTGATATTGAGAATTCCTGTTCGTTTTGGATCTTGAGCAGGCGTGCGACTTCCTGCCATATAGCTTTGGTTGGGGGGGCATGTTTCTAGGCGGTGATGTAGGGATCCCTCCCCTCCACATACTGCACATGTTTTGTGGAGGGAGTTGGAACGGTCTGCTGTCCTATAAGTCCTTCTCAGACAGCGCCAAGCGTTTGCTCTTATCCTCAGCTGTAGGAGTGGGTGGTGAATCATTTTCCACATTGCCTTCTGTGTGGTTAAATCATAAGGAATGTCCAACATATCTAGGTATTCTATCCTAGCTATGTTTGGGGTTGTTGCGAGCATATCTTTCTGGGGGTGGTTTTCTGGGTTTCTTAATTTGAATTGGGGCTGGGTCTTCCCCTTCCCTGTATAGTACCCATGTTCTCTATGGTCCATCCCATACGGCGGATAGTTCGGAGGATATGTTTGAAATGAGGGGAGGTTCCATGCAGTCCCGTTGCAGTAGGGTGCTTGGCAAGGTATGAAAGTAGTCTGGGTGGACTATGTGGGTTTGTTAATTTGAGCGCCTGTGCAAAGTTAGTCCTTGCTGCTCTGTACCAATGTTGTTGTGGGAGGTCTGGAGCAAGGACTTCCTTTATCCATGTACCTAGGATGTGATTGGCATGGCTTTCAAAATCTATTAGTCCCGTGCCTCCACTTGAGCGTGGGCCAAATAGTGTTTCCATCCGTATAGGAGGGTGAGAGCCAGGCCACAGCCAGCCCTGGATAAGCGCGCGGATTGAGGTTATAAAGGTAGGTGAGAAGGCGATTGCTTGGGCCTGGTACCACAGTATTGGGAGGATGAGCGAATTAGCAACTGTAACTCGTCCTGTTAGTCCTGGGGTTCTTCCCTTGAGGGAGGTGACACGTTTGGATACCCGTTGTAACAGGTTACTTTCCATTGTCTCATTAGCATATCCCCATGATTCTAGCCAGATTCAAAGGTGTTGGACAGGAGTGGTGGTGGGAGGTGTTGCAAAGGGTAAAATGATTGGGTTTTTTCTTCGTGTGTTGGAGCCATTGATAATTTCAGATTCTTACATGGCCAAATTGCTGGTGTCCTTATAGGCTAGTATCAGTTCATTTGAAAGGACAAATATATGGTAGTTATTGGTTGCTACTTTTTGAAAAAGGTTACTAACCCAGTTTAGTTTTATAAATTTTTAAATTTAAATTTTAAATTTATTATGAGGAAGGCCGACCATGGGATGGACACTTCCAAATTTGACCCAAAAAGAGACAAAACTTAGTAACAGGGAAGGCACCCCAGAGAAGCGATGCTATCTCCTGTTGCCAGCGGGAACGCCACTATGGGGAGGGGGAGGGAATGTGTGAAGGGGCCATAGCCACAATTGAACACGTGTGGAGGAAGGGGTCTGATTTGATGAACCAAACTGGGAACCAGGAGGAGACCAGCTGTCAGCAGCGCGGTGGGAGGTATCCAAACATCCACGCCTAAAAGTGGTCCACCAAATGAGACTGGAATCTGTGGACAGCTTCTGGGAGGGTGGGGGTGGAGCCTGCAATGGCATCTAAGACAATCGTGTGGATCGTCCACATGGCGATTGCAACCACCAGAGCATGGAGGGAGGGTGGAAGGGGGAGGCCATTGATAAAGCAAACATATCTCTTGACAGACTGAAGGGATGTGTTTGATCCTGGCCCAGCAGACGTTGAACTTCGCACCATATCACTTTAGAGGTAGGACACTTCTCCAGGCGGTGGAACAGCGTTCCATACTGGCCACACACGACGCAGGATTAGTGTAAAGCATTAGAGCGCTCAGCCATATGGTACACCCGCCTCAGGCAGCGCCACACATGGGAATGGATTTGAGGCTGCAACAGAGGATGGTGTGCATATTTCCAGATAGTTTTTGGGTCTCAATGGAGTAAGGGATGTCCATCATGTCCAGGTAATCCACCCTGGATAGGACATGGGGTCGTGTGGGGATCACGCCATCTTGGATAGGCAGCCCCTGTACCTCTTGTGGAACTGAGGAGAGGGGCAGCCTCTCTGGGATGTGTGTCCGCTAATAGAAATTCTCCACTCTGTGCTCTGCATGGAGAGGAGGATTCGTTTGTAGTGGGTTTTAGTCCCGTGAGGACCTGTGGCTGATGGGTGTGAAGCCAGGTATTTCATCAGGGAGTGAGGGTTTGATGGATTGTTGAGGCCCAAGGCGCGGGAGAAGTTGGAGTGGGCCACGCGGGACCAGTGTTGGGAAGGGAGTGTAGGGGCGGTGACGGCCGCAATCCAGGTGCCCAAGATCTTGGCTGCATGGGCTTTGAAGTCAAGCAGGCCCATGCCCCATGATGATGAGGGCCAAACATGACCTCTAGCCTTACAGGTATAGGCGTCCTGACTAAAGCCATCCTTGCAGAAGTGCATACAAGGATTTGAAGAAGCTTGGGGAGAAGGGGATGGCGTGTGCTCCAAACCAGACTTTGGAGAGGAGCATAGAGTTGGCTAAAACAACCCTGCCAGTAAGGGAAGTAGGGTGGGCCTGAGGGAGGCGATGCGCTTCGTCACGTTGTCTAGAATATGACTCTCCATTACTGCTGATGCATACCCGCCTGCCTCCACCCACACGCCCAGATGGCGGACCAGCCCTATGGTAGGGCGTGGCATGAAGGGGAGCACCAGTGGGGCGGTGTGGGGTGAGCTGGGAGGGCGAGCACATGTGCGAGCAGATGGGCTGGGCTGGGTACTGGTTGCTGGGGCCCAGCAGTTTTGAGACCGACCAAGGAGGATGATTTCAGTTTTGGAAGCGTTCAGTGCAGCATTACTTACCCAAGGATACTCCTGGATGAGAGCTTCAAGTGCGCGTGCATCTTTATTATTGGACACTCCAACCACACAGTCGTCTGCAAACGCCATCATCTTGACTGGGGCTTGGCCTGGCACATGGACCCCAGTGAGGTGGGCATTCACGTTTCGAAGTAGTGGGTCAAGGCTGAAGTTGTATAAGAGTGGGCTAAGGGGGTCCCCTTGTTGCAAGCCCCTTTGAGGGCGGACCACTTCCATTAAGAAGCCAGGGCCACGTACTGCTATTGTTGCAGATTCCGTGAGCAGCATCACCCAGTTGATGAAGCGAGGGGGTAAGCGGAATTGATGGAGGCAGGCCCTGAGGTATTCCCAGTTTACTCTATCATAGGCCTTCTGTTGGTCCAAGAATACAAGTGCCCCAGGGGCTGTGGACTGGCGTGCGTTAGCCACAGAGTGCACGTTGTCCCAAATTGACCTTCTGGGTATAAAACCAAATTGTTCTGGGGAGATGGTGGCAGAGGCTACAATCCCTAAACGGTTAGCCATGATTTTGGTTAAAATCTTTGTATCCGTGTTAGTTAAAGAAATGGGGCGCCAGTTGGCTAAGTCTAGCTTGTCCCCTTTCTTGAAGAGTGTGATGGTGAAGGCCTCTTGTCCTCCTGGTAGGAGGCGCGTTTTCAGTAGGCTCTGGTTAAGTGAGGCAAGCAGTAGTGGGGATATATATTTGAAGTACTTTTTATAGATTCATATGGAATACCATCTGGGCCTGGGCATTTCCGGTTTGGTGCACTGCGGATGGCTGTCCATAATTTGTTTGGAGTAATCAAATTCATTATTTCTGGGTATTGGGAAATGGTGCAGATGTGGGCTCAGTCAAGAAATTCCGCCACTTCAGCTGGCTGAATTGGATTGGATTGGTATAACTTGGAGTAATACTTCTGTGTTTCAATTGCCACTTCAGCTGGTATATCCACAATGGAATCATCCAATCTTCGCACCTGTGTGCAGGCCACGCTCTGGCGTGGTGCAAAATTTTTTTAAAAAATATGCGGTGCACTTGTCACCCTTTGTAATGTGTTTGGCCCTGTACTGAACACAAACCCAATGTTTGTGTTGCCTTTCGAGCGCGTTGAGGTGGGCAGCTGCCTCCGCCCACTTCCAGCCCCATGTAGGGCTGTATCCTGTAGCTGGGATGTTGGACTCCAGGTGTGCCAACTCTGCCAGAGCGCGCGAAATGACAGCCAATGTGGCTCATGAGCATCTGGAGGAGAGGTGGCGAGAGTGGCGGATGGTATCCTCTTTGAGGGTTGCCCATGTGGAGATGGGGTCCGCGCAAAATGGTGCAACAAACTCTTTTGCCAAAGTTGCTGATTCCACCCAAGTGGAAAATCCTAGCGATGCAAGTTTGGGGGGGCGGAGTTTGCACCAATGTGGGGCCTTAGCCACTGTGATAGGTAGGTGGTAGGTTATTGAGACCAGTCAGTGGTTGGAGAATTCCATTTTTGTTGTTTTGAAGTGTGAGATGTGGGGTTGGAATTTCGCCAGCATAAGGATAAGGTCGATGCGGGACATGGACCTTAATTGGCCATTGTGGACATGGGGGCGCATCATGTTTTTGAGCAGCGGGGCTCGCCGCGGCAGTGCATCCATTAACCCAAGGGTGGCCTTTATAACGCGAAGTTCTATGTGACCCTGGGGGGCGTGGGAGGAGGAAGGCCAATGGTCCATTGGTGTGTTTAGCCAACAGTTCATGTCACCGACTATGAAAGAGTCTGGGGTAGTGGGAGGGATTTGACCAATGAGAAAAATTTCTGACGCTCTCATGCACCATTTGGGGCATAAATGTTGACAATAGCATGCGCCACGTCAGCCCACAAGAAAGTGACAATGAGGACTAGGCCATTGAGGAAGGTTTCTGATGATAAAAATTTGAAGAAATTGTTTCTCCAAACTAGCACCCCACAGTGCTCTGACCAAAAGGATTCAGATGGGAGGATCATGGTTTTCCAGGCATCCTTGTAACCTCATGGACAGTGGGACTCCTGGATGGCCAGAATATCCACGGGTAAATTTTATTGTAAAAAACTCAGTTTCCTAGCCTGGGATGGCAAGGCCTTGAGTCTGGCGATATTCAACGTCCCTAAAGTGAAGGTTTCCCCACCGCACCCTAGGTGTGAGGGGGTGGGCACCCAGGCCCACTAGCCTCCTCTAGATCCCCATGGACCTTCACAGCAGTGTGGGTGTTTGCAGCAACGCTATTGATAGTTTTGTTAATTTTTGCAGAAAGGTTTGCATTGGCTTTTGCCTTTGCTTTTGTTTCCCCAATGTTGGACGAATTTTTTGTGGTGCGGATGAGTTCAGTGCACCATTGAGCAGGGCAAAAAAATTTTCCGGTAGGTTGGAGACCAAGTCAGTTTTGACCGGAGCTTGGTTGCAAAGATTGGGTGAAATTGAGTCACCCATCAGATCCTCAGATTGGGTGGCCCAATCAGCATGGGCTTCCCAATCTGATTGGTTTATGGATTCCTGAGTTGCTTTTGCCATGAAGGTTTTGATGTCCTCCTGGCGTTGGGAGTGTGGGATAGCAGTGGTGACTTTGGCCGCTTCCTTGGCCATGGCCCTGCAGGCCTGCTTGGCCTTTTTCCGCTCTTGTGGGGAAATAGGCTTTACCAGTAGGTAGCAGCCTTGTGCTCCCCATGGGAAAGCCTCTTTGGTGCTTGCAGTTGGTTTGTAGTGCACCTCTCCGCTAGCCATGGCTGCTGAAGGGTGCTCTTGGAATGTGATGCCCTCCTTGGTGGGGCATGTGTGTGCCTTATGGCCAAACGCGTCACAGTGGGTGCAGATGGGGGGCGCGCTGTCCACGGTCACCTGGAAAGGGTGGGTGGTATGTCCTTCAATATTAATAAAAGTGGAGTGCGGGATCTGGGTTAGGTCCTTCACGAAAACCTCAGTTGGGGTCAGAACTGCAATAGCTTTGCCGGTGCACAGGTGTGGCATCAGCATAAAGCGTTGCATCTCAAAAGATTGTATTTCACTGTAAACGGTGAGACCATCTTTCAGGTGTTGCTCCAAAATGTCACATTTTACCGTAGTAGGCAAAAAGTCAAACGTGAGGAAAATTTGGTTGGATTTTGTCCATCTGGTGCGTTTGGTTTTGATGAACTGTTGCCCTTTGGGGAGGTCAATCACTATGCGCACCACAGCAGCCTCATCTGCTAACTCCTTGTTTTCAAAACCTAGGTCCAGCCAACCATGTGACATGGAGTGAGGTGCAACATACACCGCGGTTGGAAAAAAAGTGTGCACATCCCCACAAAATTTTTCCCATAAAGCCGTTTGTTGGATGTCCAGAAACATGAAGACTCCATATTCCACTGACAAAAGTGGCTGGGAGTGCGGCGTGTTGATGTACTGGTTGCATCGTGCTTGCCAAGTGAGGATTTCTGGGGAAATAGTGACCACCAGTTTTTTAAAAAAATTTTCTATTCCGCCAGTTTCTCTGGGGCGTTTTCAAACGTTTGAGGCCGCGGGCCTACCACCTGCTCCTCTTACCTTACTTGCCCAACTTCTCCCTGACATGGGCGCAGACTAATCTCCTCTGTGAGATTATCAAACTAGATTCAGACTTGAATTGAATAGGTTGCAAAAGTGATTGCAACGAGAGAGAAAAGTCCAGGGTAGTTTAGTTTTATAAACATTTTTCCTTTTTTAGATTGAGATGGGCTTGTCTTTTGACCATCGATTTTGCTTATGAGATCATAGAGCTAATCTTCTTTGGTTTTGGTTAGAGTTAGAATAGTTATCTGGATAAAAATCCATGTTTTGATGTATTGGGCTATGGGAGATGGATTAAAAATTTTGTAATTTAAGCTCAAATCCAATTGTGCCAGATGCCCATCAGTCTCATTCAGTGTTTGAGCCATTTCAAAGATGCATATCTAGTAATTTTAGAGAAGTTTTCTTCATATAAATAAGGGTAGAAATGTTTGTTAGCCATTAGAACAGACGGACACTTTCTAATTTTTATATTATAATTGCATTTAGATTTATTTAGAGGCTCAAATTAATATGCAATGAGATGGTCTACTAAATTTTTAGTATGTTAGGATAGTGTAGCTCTTACAGTGATAATGTTAGCATCAATGAAAAGTTAAAAAAGTTTGTTGAAATTGGGGTTTACAAGAATAGGAGAGTGATTAAGAGCTTAGCATAATACATTGAAGGATTGTTGATGTTCTTTTACATACTAAAAGGAAGTTTCTTCTAAAAAATATTTTGAGGGTTCAGATGTATCTGCAAAGTGTATAGTGAACTGAAGGTAATATACAACCACTCCTAGAAACACTATACATCTCAAAGGTATTTATGTGGCGGCATTTAAGAGATGATTATAACTTTGTCATTTATTGGGTATATTCCTTATCGACTTATATTATGGATATAAAATCCATTTCAATTTAGAAGAAGAATATGGATAGCATTAGATATAATGAAGTTTGCCATATTGGATGGAAGACACCCTTAAGGTGAGCTATAGAGGCAGTGAAAGTTTGCAAAGAGACAGCTATGACATTGAGGTAGACTAGCATGCAATATTGTTTAAGTCCACAGAAGCCATTTATTGCTCTTTAAAAGTAGCAGGGACATTACATAGCCCCTGCGGCATCCACGTAGGTTTAAACAGCACTTTAATAGAGATAAGAGCACTGTTTTTAAAATCCTCAAGGCAGGTCTATCTGCTAGTAAACACTGGAGAGATTCATTGACAAAAAAATTATTTCTGACATAAGATGTAAAGAGCCTTCTATATAAGGAAGGGTAATTACTTTTTTGATTGTTGAAAATTAATCAGCAATAGTCCATTACAATTTAATGACCTCCATCCTTATTGTGATATATAGAAGAGGGGAAGACCAAGGGTTTATAAATGATACTGTTATCCCAGCCTCTAAAAGTTGTTTTAACTCATGAGCTACTTGAGCCTCCTTTACTTTAGACTTCTAATAAGCTTGAGCTTCGAAGGGGGGATAATTTTCAGTTTTCTCTTGGTGGATTACTCCAGATATATTCATATAATCGTCAGGTCCCCTTAGAAAATACCTCAACTTTTTAACAGTGTTGATAAAAATTGATGTTAATTGGGAGTAAAAATGTACCCAATTTTTTCAGCTAGGTAAATTGTAGTGGGTTAGTCAATCCTTAAGTCTTTTAGAGTGCTGAAATAGTTTACATCCATAATATGTTCAATATTACACGGTTTGCATAGCAATGATTAATTTCTATGGGACTTGAATAGTTTAATTGTTTAGATTTCCAATATAACAGAGATAGACTTCTCATATGCAGGATCTAGGATCACATGGCAGGTCAAAGTTTCCTTAATACAAGAATTGTATTTATGTTTTCTAGAACTTGATTATGGGAAATGCGATTTTATTGGGAGTCCTCCATGACTTGAGAATGTGGAGGTATAATAAAGTAATGGGGCATAATAAGGTATTCCATCCTTGTAATCCACAGTGTCAGAGGACAATCTGGTTTTAAGTCCTAGAATTTGATTTCTATCTTACAGATATAGGTAGGATATATAATGATGAGGGACTCTTCTTTGGGGCCCGCTTATTTTTTAGATAGGAGCTGGAATAAAAGTGTTGGATAATATCCCATAAGAGATAGATATTGCTTTCTTATGTTAGATTATACAAATAAATACTCACACTAGTTGGACTCCAATGGGTAAATAAGTTTACCGTTTTATAAAGCTATAATAGGAGCAGTGCTATAGCTTTCCAAATTTAAGAGGCAAAGCTAGTATGGTCCAATAGTTTTAGTGGTCTGAGCTCCCGCAGTTCCATATTCTACTTTGTGGATTAAATAAGAAGACATTTTTTAATTTTCTAAATAATTTGGGAGTTATAGCGTTAATTAAGGATCTGGTGTCATCTATGGCCAAAACTTTAAATTTATAGACTACTAATTTTACTCATACAGTCAATGATACAAACAGAGTATGAATTGTTGAGGACATTATTTATGTGCTTGCAGCGAGGCTAACTGAGGTCTTTGTTTAGATCATAACTAGGAGTTTCTACTTGTTTATAAGTTTTATTTGTTAAAGCCTGGCTTTTGCTAACAGAGCTTATTTCAGGAATTTATTAGGTAATCTTCTAATATAAGAATAAGAAAGTTTTATGTATTATTGTCTTTAATCGAATAAGGTACATTGACTCAGCTAGGGCGGCTAATACAACAACAGCCATAAGTACTAGGAATAGAACTGGTAATTTGAGGTGCTTGGGATTTGTCATCAGAAAGAGACTCTTTCCATAAACTGACCACTTTTTGGTACATTATTCTGAAGGCTTTGGTAACAGCTATCCACAGCTTGCTTCATACGCTTAAAATAGATGAAGTACTGGCCCAGGGTAGGAAATTCAGGTGGCGTTACAGCCAGAATTTGGGGCTGAGTTTTAGGGTAAATAAGTAGCCCAGCATTCTTAAAGAAAATGGGAGGAATCTCCATAAGAGCTGACTTAATGTGCAGCAGCGAGGTAAGGCTATGCTTCACCACCTAAAGTAATAACTGATATTAAGCATGGCTTTGAGCGCATATAAAGCAGCTTTAATTGCTTCATCCAAGGTAAGTCAATTCCTGCGAATAAAGTTTGGGCATTAAGAAAGAGCCTTTGAGCAAACTTGTTGATAGATTCTCCTCAATTGAGCTAACCTCATAAAATTCTGTTTTATATTTGGCAAGGTTAAATCATTCCAAACTCTCTGAGTAAAGTTTTCTTAGTGTTGGCCCAAGTGTGAAAATTCATTAAGTGAGGACCATAATTTCCAATAGAGCGCCTGTAACTCTCTCATTCAAAAAGGTGGTAAGGAATGCACAATCACACAACCAGGTAACAACATGCTGATAGCAGAGGGAAAAAGGGCACCGCAAAAAGTGCTGGTACACAGAGGACCCAAGGAAAGGGGTGTACAGAATTGTATAAATCGCTAGATAAACTTAATATGCAAGGACTTGATTAGACGCCAGAAAGGAGTCCATCACCAAATGCAGATCAATGCCTGTGTTCTTGGGTGCCTCAATCCGTAGGGTCTAGGCTTACACAAGTGGAGAATAGAATCCATAGCTAATTTAGACAAAATAAAGTGACCTATAATAATAAGGCCTCCTCCAGGAGGTTTGTAAAGAGGTCAAACCAAGGGCCACCTGATAAAAAATGAACTGGTTCTTTTACTAATTAGTCAATCAACAGGGAAAGTTAGTTTTGATGATGCTACTCTAAAGTAATTGTTGGGAACCACTTTTCATATGGTAAGACAATGCGCCCAAATTAACCAATGGTGTAACTTACTGTCTATCATAAAGCAATAGCTCAAGTAAGCTTGTACTTGAGTAAGTGGATGCTATTGAATTTGCCATATCTAGCAATATAGTAAATCAAATTGGAATCAAAGCCCCGTTCTCCCAGCAAATGTAATGACCCATTGCAATTAAGTGAATAACTGGTGCACTTCAGAGCTGTGGATGCAACGCTCCTCCAACCATCATGAGCACCCCAGAACCAACCTGGGCATATTTTGCTCTTACCCAGCGTTGGTCCAGGGTGTGCTTCAGTTTAGACAGGTTCACTAACTCGGTCCTCTTAGCCTTATTCCGCTCATCAATATAGGTACAGTCTGTACTCACAATTATGTCATTAACCATGCATTATCCTCTGGCATTTGAGGCGCCACACCTCCTCCAGGGGGAGTCAACCAGAGAAAGTTTTTGTGGGTGGGGGCCAGCTTCATGGCGGCGATGACTGGTTTATCCTGGGCTCTGCTACAGCCAGGAAACTCTTGTGGGATTCATTATTGAGGTCTTGGGCATGGATGCTGTATCTTGAGGTTCCTTTATGCGCTACTTTCACAGGTCAACAGTTAGCCAGTCCAATTTCTCAGCTTACTGTATAGAATGACTACAGAGTAAACTCACTACTCTTTTTTCTTGAAACTACGCCAAAGAGCTAAATGACTTTTTTAACATATAAAAATAAATTTAAGGAGTAAGAAGTATTTTGATAATGAAAAGATGGTACTTAAAGTGCCAGTGAAGAATCAAGAATGTGATGAGGGATAGGCGCATACCACATTTGAGGATAAAAGTAGATTCAGGGATGTAGAAGGTGATGGCACAGTCCAGGTTCAGAGCTGGATTAGATCAGGATTTAACATTGAGGGTTGGACTGAGATCAATGATGGTAGCACAGTTAAGTGTTTTTTATTATTTGTCAATAGTTAGTAAGGAATAATAGGTAGTAAATGAGTGAATAGAGAAGTTGAACACTAAACACAATCTCAGTCTTGATACCAAGATGATATTAAGTTGGCTTGGGCTTTCTTCCCTATCTCATTGGCCAGTAGAGCACTAGCAGGGCGATCTGTCCAGAATTGTTAGGTTGTAAACTCGGCGTTGTAATTTGAAATCGCTTAGTGCTTGAAACATAAGATTACTAGTGTTTTTGGGCATTAGACCTATAAAACAAAATTCGTTAATTATAATAATTTCATGGCTTAATCCTAGTTAAACTCCAAATACTAATTATAAACTGATGTTGATAGCAATAAATAAGTCAGTAGAAATTATTATAATAAAAAAATTTTAACCTTAAATTCGAGGCTTCACTTAAGCAATTCTCAACGGATGCAGTCACATTCTGGGACTCAGCTATTCTCTGTGGCATTAAACCCTTTCTAAGACACCAGGTACTCCAGTTTTCTCCTTACACGACGGGAGGCTACAACTCCTCTACTTCCCACTCAGGTATCCATTCCACAAGGTATGCCTCTGGATTCTCTAGTGGAGGACCCTCAAACAAGTTCATCTTGCTTTCATAAAACACAGCAAAGACCCAAAATGATGGGGGAAATCTAACTGCTACAAGGCATAGCCCACCTTTCTGAAAATGAGGTAAGGTCCTATCCTCTTTTGCCCCATTTTTTTACATTGCTGACTGATTGGAATATTTATGGCATCAAGAATCACGAGATTTCCCTCCTTGTATGCAGGACCCGCCTGTCTCTTGCCACCTGAGCTATCATTATAGATCCTCATGGTAGCATCCAAATTGGTGTTGACCCCTTGGTGTACTTTCATGATAAACTTGGCAAGGTCCACCACTGCTTCCACCTTAGCCCACCTCTGGGGTCACATTAGAGGATGGTTAAACCCATAGTTGACAAAGAAGGGACAACACCTAATAAAGCATGCTGGGCGTTGTTATACCCATTTAAGCCAGAGGAAGATGAGAAGCCCAATCAGAATGGTCATCTGCAGTGTAACACCGCAAGAACTGTATAAGGCACTGGTTCACTTGCTCTGTCTGCCCATCTGATTGGGGGTGATAGGCAGTAGAACGGCACATAAAACTTTGAAGAGATTTTCACAACTCTTACCAAAATGCCAACGTAAACTGGGGCCCATGGTCGCTAATAATCTCCTGGAGTACCTCATGGAGGGAAACATGCAAAGCACTTAACTTAGCCATCTATGCCACAGTTACTGTAGCGTTACATGGAATAAATGGGCGTTTTTTAACTGGTCCACTACTATTATGATAAGAACATATCCCTCAGACAAGGGTAGCTCAAAAAATTTGACTTAGAGGGAAGTCCAGGCCCTCTTTTTTGGACTGGTATTAACATCCCCATTAGAGGATGACAATTTGGTTTCACCCTAATGCAAACCAGTTAATCATCTGAATGACTTGCAACCTGTGCAACCAATACCTTCCAATTATAGGTGTGGCGGATAAGCTCCAATGTCTTCGCCTTCCTGTAGTGCCCTACAGTTATTCCATCATGGTGTTCCTTGATTATTTACAGGCGGAGGGTCTGGTGGATACCCATAAGCGTCCTTGGAACCATAACATTTCATCCTTTATATGGCACCCCTTGGTTATATCCTTCTGATTTAACTTGCATCTGGCAGAACCATGGTATACTCTGCTGGTAGGGAGTAATAAAGTAAAATCTTTCTGAACATACCATACTCCCCTAGATTCTCCAGTGAAGCAAGAATCTGCATGCACGCCATGGTGGAGGGTTTCTTGAATACAACCTTACCTGGAGGAATTTCCAAGTGGGTATTATGAAACTCCACCTCCTTGGGATCAGGAGCTAAAGGAGGGTTTCAACTCAGAGCGTCAGCCAACCCATTCTCATCCTCCTTTGTAAACTCATAAGAGAACAAAAATTGAGAAAGGGTCTCATGCCATTAGGTTTTCCACAGGGTCAGTAGATGAGGAGCCCGTTAGTACAATAGGGCGAAATGATCTGTACAAACGTGGAATGGCTGGGAAGAACCATGTATATGACGGCGTTAGTAGTTCAGTGCTTCCAATACCGCCAAAAAATTTTAGTCACAAAAAAGCGTATTTCAACTCAGGTAAGGAGATTTTCCAGGAAAAATATCCCACAGGTTGCTCAACTCCATCTTCACTCACTTGTAACAGAGCAGTAGCTATTGCAAAGTTAAAGCATCACTAGCAGCTATAAACTTCCTATCAGAGTCCACGTGGTGAAGATTGATGTGGAAAGCAGGGTTCATTTCATAGCTTGGAAGGCATCCTCCAGTGCAGAGGACCACTGAAAAATCTTGGCCCCACTAGCCTTATATAAAGGTGCCGCTACCTCATATTGACTTAGCGTAAATTTTTAAAGAAGGTGCTAGTCCCCAAAAGCTTCTTAATTCTTTAACTAAGATTGGTGTGGACCAACCATGAAATGCCTTCTCCTTGTCTGTAGTGAACATGTGGCCTTTGTCAAAGTTGATGTTGCCCAAGAAGGTGACCTTGGACCCAAAAACTCACACTTATTGATTTTCAGCGTCAGATTCGCCTCCCTCAAAGCTCTAACACTTGCAGCAGGTGGATTTCATGGGATTCTTGATTGGGGGAAACCTCCAGATTGTCATCCATGTAGGCCACAGTGCATATGCCCAATAACTCTCCCCAAGGCTTCATCAATATAACGCTGGAAAACTGCAGGAGCATTCTTGAGCATAGAAGGCATTACCCAGAATTGGAAAATACCCTTCCTGGTAAAGAATGCATAGAGCCATTCTTAGCCCTTTTTTATTGAAATCTGATAAAAAGCATTCAAACAATTCAATCTGGAGAAAATTTTGAGCTTTTCCACATAGTGATCAATTTTTGGCCTCCACCAGGATAAAATGCAAATCAGGTATGTGGCATAATTCAGGTTACCATAATCCACGCACCAGCATAGAGTACCATCTGCATTTTCCACAAAGGAAGTGATGAGCATACTGGAGAGGTACACTAAGATATGGCTCCTTTTGATAGCTTCTCTTTAACCCAAACATCTAAGACTGCCTCTTCTTGTAAAGTTAAAGGGTAGATTGGTAAATAAATGCAATCTAGATCAACATTGAGTTTGAAGTCACAATCAAACTCAGAATGAACTGGTAAGATATTGTAAGAAGCCACATCAAAGAAAGATTTTAACCCTTCCAAACAGGAAGGTAAGGGCACTTTTGAGTTGGGCTTCAATAGAGGTGCAAGGCTAAGTTTGTGTACCTTTGGCCATTGGAGCAAATTGCCCTGAGTGTTGCCTTCAGACAAGAGAATTAAAATCCTGCCCACCGTTCAGGGATAACGTCAAGGTATAGGCTTCATGTTGGTCTTAATATAAACTTTCTCGCCACTCCAGTCCCAAAATAATTTGGTACAGGAGTTTTTTGACTGCCAAGAAGCGGTCAGTTAAGTGGTACTTGCCAACTTAATAATCAACTAGCCCCTGAACTTTTAGGGTGGTAATACCCTTGGAGGCCCCTGACCTAACCATACCACCAGGCAATTAGTTTAACTTAAATTAGTCAGCTAGGGCTTGGTCAATATAATTATGGCCCATTATCCACCAAAATTGTTATTCTTAATTTCACTAAAAGGAAAGAAAGAGTAGAAGAAAGCATAAAATAACAAATTTAGTTACTATCTATGTCAATAAAACCAACAATTCACCAGTAAGATCTTAATCAAGCATAATCATGCCACCAGATTGAATTTTTGCATCAAAAAATGGAGAGGGATAGTTAGCCATCCTCACCACTGAGGACACATACCCCACATTATCCTCAGCAGTAGCATATTTACCCGCATATTGTAATAATTGATCTTTTTAAACCTCTCAAGTTCATCAAATCTTAGTGGTGGTCAAGCGTGGGTTCTCAAGTGTGATATGATAAATGGAAACTGGATCCAAGATGGACCTGCAAGAGCTTATGACTGGCTCATTTGTATTTATATAATTTCCATTAAAATTGCGTTTTTGGCTTCAACAGCACATTACCTAATATGTAAGCTAGCTGATTTTTGCTATCCAACACCATCACAGTGAGGCTTCCAATGAGGGTTCAGCTGGTTCTGCGGAAAAGAGTTTAGTAGTGAAAATTATATCATATGGTCTAATAATTTTAGTTTTGGGTCTAGACTCTTCCAAACCCTCAAAATCCTCTAAAACTGAAGGAGGGCCAAAGGGAAACACTTCCACATTTAAAGAAGAATCAATGTCTTTGAAAGCTATACTATAAGGGGTCTTCATGGGTAAAATCTTTGTGCTAATTTGGCTGAAACATAAATTGAATACTTGGGGTTAGACCCTGCTGACCCTTAAGTTTCACCAAAACCAAAGGATTGGAAGGAAAATATTACTCCCATTTTAAAGAAATGCTTGAATGTCTCGGGTCCAGTATTTATAGGAGTCTCCATGGTTGAAACAATTATAACCAAATTACCTGCTCCTTTTCTGGTTTAGGTGGGGAAATGACCTCAAATATCTTCAATCAGATAGCTGAATTTGGCAGGGGGAGCCTGTCACACCATAGCGTGTCTTTCAGGGATATTAATAGTTGAACAAAGAAATGACGTTTAAAGATGTCAGATATAGTTATGGTTTGGGCTCAGTTGCAGATTTCATTTAATAAACACACAAAAGGCGTCCCACCTGACGCAGAGCAAATACCTTGTAGGAGGTTTTAAGGATGTCATGCCAGTTTGACGTGCTTTCAAAGGGCGTTAAAAGACTTTTATATCTTATAAAAGTGACTTTGCCCAGAACACCATAGAACCAGATGCCTGCACTGGGGCAGCCAATACAGTAGTTAACACTTTGAGAGGGCGGATGAGAGCATTCTGAATTTATATAAATAGAAGCTTTCAAAGCAATGAAAGCTAACGCCTGTTGAACTTCAGAATAAACTTCTGGGGTAAGTTTTAAAATATTATCAAAAAGATCCTAAAGGGTATGAGATCACCTGGTCTGAGAAGGATGGGTGGGACATACCAGTTAGCTCAACAAGATTACCGCTGGCCAAACTAAAAGTAAACCAAATCATAACGTTGTGGTGAGCAGCATAGAGACTGTGAAGAACGGTCAAAGCACCTAGTTAATGCTCATGGAGAGCTCCACGTGGATAGTTCTAATGCATGTATAGTAAAATGGTGGTTGACTAATGTCAAGAGAGTGTCTGTAAATCTCTCATTCCTGAGAGGTGGCTGGGAATGCACAACCGCACAACTAGGGAACAACCTGCTAATAAAAGAGGGAAAAGGGCATCATAAAAGGTGCCAGTACACAGAGTACCCAAGGAAAGGGTGTACAAAATTGTTTAAATTACTAGGTAAACTAAAATTCCAAGGTCTTATTTAGACGCCAGAGAGGAGTCCATAACCAAGTGCAGATCAATGTCTGGGTCCTTGGGTGCCTCAATCCGTAGGGTCCAGGCTTACCAAGTGGGGAATAGAATCCATTACTAATTTAAACAAAAAATTGACCTATATTATTCAAGACCTTCAGGAGGTCTGCAAAGAGGCCAAACCAATAGTCCACCTGATAAAAAATGAACTGATCTTTTATTTAATTAGTCAACCAACAAAGAAGATTGTTTTTGATTAGACTACAAAGTAATTGTTGGGAACCACTTTCCATCTGGTAATGCAATGCGCCCAAATTAACAAATAGTGTAACTTACTGTCTATCATAGTGCAATAGCTCAAGTAAGCTCGCACTTGAGTAATTGGATGTTATTGAATTTGCCATATCTAGCAATATTGGAAATAAAATCTAATTAAAGCCCGCTCTTAGCAAATGTAACGACCATTGTAATTAAGTGAATAACTGGTGCACATCAGAACTGTGGATGTAAAGCTCCTCTAAACATCATGCGCACCCCAGAATCAACCTAAGCATATTTTGCTCTTACTCACCGTTGGTCCAGGGTGTGCTTCAGGTCAGGCAAAATCACTAAATTGGTTCTCTTAGCCTTATTCCACTTAGCATTATTGGTCTAATCTATCCCACAATTATGTCATTAACTATGACAATTATTTTTTGAGCAACTTTGCTAATGCAGTTGGTTAGATGCTTAAGTTTTTGATAATTAGTAGCCACCTCCATTTCACTTAAACAGCGCAGGAATAAAAACACTAGCTTTTCCTGAGTATAGTTTATCTTAAAATGAGAGCCTAAAGGAGTTTCCTGGAGGGGTTGGCTGGTTAACAACATGGATGGACACAAGAGGTACCCATTTAGCCTAGGAGGATTTCGTATCTTTAAAATTCATGTGGCTGGATGGATCTACTTGACTATGCAATTTATTCATATCAACAATAACAAGGTCGATTCTCTTGTGGGCGGAATGAAGGGCAATTTTGGAAGCGAAGATCTGGGCCAACTGCCTAACTTCATTTTATATACTAGAAGTTGCATCTTTAAGCTCAAATTGATGCTGTTTGTTAGTGAGAATTTGCTACTCCAACCTTTGTACAGATGATGGTAGTGCTGCCAAGGTTCAATTTGACCATGATGAGCAGTTAGAGAGACTTATTCATCTAAAGGCACCCCATCTCATGTGAGTTCAATTCCCTTAGCAACGTGTTCTATCTTGGTATTGAGCATTCATTCTTTCTGTGACAAGGAATAAATTTAGTTTCTGGAATCCCTGAACTGTTACTGATCCCTGGAGGCTTGGGGGGTCCTGAAGGGCCAGGTGCCAGGTTGCCCCAGCATACCATGGCATCCAGGTGCACCAGGACTTCCAGGGTGTCCACGCATCCCCAGAAGTCTGGGAGGCCCAGGCTCATCTGGTATCCCCAAAGGACCAGAAAATTGAGTACTGTCCTGGGTCTCCTGATTTTGATAAATCAACACATTAATGTAACTAAAACAATCCTCCATGATGCTCTCAAGTGTCACCCTGGGATTGTACTACCATGGTACTATTCCCGTTATGATTGTGAAGAATGATTTCTAGATTGCTAAAATGGGTGGAGAGTTTAGAACAGATTAATCTCATCACCCCTATATTAAGGTGATTCAATAGTGCTTGCATTTCATTTAGTATTTGCTATTCAGGATTGCACTCTGATTCTATCACTAAAAAAAGAAGAGTTGTAAAATTGGATAAGATGTATGCAAGTTTTCAGATAGTTGAAGATGCTGGAGTAATTCATGGTGGTGGAAACCAACTGCTTTCAATAAATGGTACAAAGTTGGGTAGATGAATTGGTGCAAGTAGCGCTCAGTGTGACCTACTCCAACCTGTTCATTGTTGAGAGTTATACTATAGTATAGAACTTTTATCAGGCTTGGCACAGCAACAGCTTATCTTCAATTTTCTTTCCACCTGGGACAAAAGCCCTGGTTTATAAGGTTGTCAAGAGAGTTTCTGTTACTCACTCATTCCCAGAGAAGTGGTGCGGGATACACATCCATACCACAAGGGAACTAATCACTAGTGGGATTGGAAACAAGGTACCACTGAAGGTTCCCGGAGCACAAGGGCCCAAGGACAGGGTGTACAGCACAGAGAAAACAACAAGATAACTAATAAACATTACAATTTGGTTAGACCCCACGGTGGAGTCCATAACTATGTGCAGATCAGTGTTGGGGTGCTTAGGTGCCTTTATCTGGAGGGGACCAGGACGGCCCAGTAGTGCACCTGATTCTGCAGTTAACTTTGTTAACTAAAATGCCCTAAATTGTTGGAGACCTCCTTAGGGAGGTCCGCACACAGGTTCGCCCAAGGGACCATGCAAAAAACATAAAAACTAATGAAAGTCTTAGCAAGTCGATCAACAAGAAAAGTTGGTCTCAAAAATCCATAGTTAAATATTGGAGGAGGAATCATCAATCTGTGAGTGTGGTGCTAAGATTAAACAAACCAATAGGAGCACAATCCCATCCATCATGGTTCTGTAACTCAAAATTGGCCAAACTCAAGTTATAAATTGTAAGTAGACTCACTCTAAATTAGACAATATTATAAATGGAACAGATTTTAAAACCCTGTTCCCCAAGTACCATAACGAATTTCTGGATTGAGAACGTAGCTGGTGCGTTTTAACACCCTGGCTGTAATGCAAGGCTGGGCATCACACACATCCCCAGGACCAACCTAGACATTTTTCCTGTACCCAGCGTTAGTCCAGGGTATTTTTTAAGTCAGGGAGGTCCTGCAGCTTGACCTAATTTGGACTCCTGACGTCCAAACTTGTCTTGGCAGTTAGTTCCTCAATGAAGTCATGTAAACATGACATTACTCTCTCCTCCTTTTTGGGCTCCACCCCCCCTCTAGGGGCATTCGCCAAGGAAAGGTTTTTGTGGGCAGGGGCCAACTTCATGGCAGCGATGGCTTGCTTGGACTTGGATCCTGAAGCCTCAGGGAAACGCTTGTGGAGTACTTCATTAGATCTTGGGCATGGGCACAATTGCACTCTGGTACCCAACTGTTCTCTGCTGCGTCAAATCCCTTCCAGGATACCAGGTACTCAAGCCTTCTTCTTACTCGGCGTGAGGCTACAATCTACTCCACTTCCCATTCTGACGCCCCATCCATGAGATAAGCCTCTGGAGTCTCTGGTGATGGGCCCTCTATAACGTTAGCTTACTTTCTTGGAAGATGGCAAAGATCTAGAATGATGAAGGAAGATCCAAATGGTACGATGCGTGGCCCACCTTTCTGACAATGTGGTAGGGCCAATCCTCTTTGGCCCCAGTTTTTTTGCGTGGCGTCTTGATTGGGATGTTTCTAGCATCAAGCATCATAAGATCCCATTCCTTGTACGCAGGACCTACCCGTCTTTCTAACAGCATTCTCCTTATAAGCTTGCATAGCTGCATCCAAAGTTGTGTTCACACACCTAGGTGTACTTTTCAGATAATCTTTGCAAAGCCCACCACCGCTTCCACTTTTTAACCACAGCTGGGCTCAATATTAGAGGCTGGGTTAAACCCATAGTTGACGAAAAATGAAGAACAACCAATGGATGCATGCTGGGCGTTGTTATAGCTATTTTGGCCATGGGAAGATGGGAAACTCAATCTGAAAGGTCCACAACTATGTAACACCGCAGGAATTGTTCCAGGCACTGTTTCACTCGTTTAGTCTGACCATCTGATTGGAGGTGATAGGAAGTTTAGCGGCAGGGGTGAATATGAAGAGTCTTACACAACTTTTCTAAAAGACAGGGTAAATTGTGGACCAGGGTCACTATTTATCTCCTGGGGAACCCCATGAAGTGCAAACACATGAGATACAAAGAGCTTAGCCATATCTGCTGCAGTTATTGTGTTCTAAAGGGGATAAAGTGGGAGAACCTTGTAAAACGGTCCACCAACACCATGATGGTTTCATAGCCATCAGATGCAGGTAACTCCACAAGAAAATTCACTTATATGGAAGTACAAGGCCCTTCAGTCTTTAAACTGTTACCAACAACCCTGTGAGTAGCATGCACTTTGGCTTCATTTGGTTGTAGACCGGGCACCCCATACAATACTTGTAAATCTTTGCAGCTAACCCCTTCCAATTATACGTGCAGCAAATTAGCTCTAGAATCTTCGCCTTCCCAGGGTGTCCAACGATGATCCCGTCATGATTGTCCCAGATGATTTCCAGGCGAAGTGATACAGCGGGAACCCATGGGCATCCCTGAAACCACACCATCTCATCCTTAACGTGGTAACCTCCGGTAAATACTCTTGGTTTATATTGTTCTGGCGAGGACCATAGTATACTCTGTTGATAAGGTGTAAACTTTTGGGTAGTTTACTGCGCATGTTGGTTGTAAACTAATAAAAGCACTAGCTCTATGATGACAACTAGTAGGTTGAGTCTTCATAATAAGTGACAAAAAAAATCTACTCTGGTGAACTGAAACTTGAGAAAAACAACTAGGGACCTATATTCCCTTCAATCTTCAATTTGGAAGTAAATATAATAAATATATTTAAGTGAAAATCTGATTTTTATTAGAGAATACTAGGTGTTTTTAGGCAGAAGGTGGATAAATTTTTAGACAATTCTCTGAAAATCAACTGATTGGTCTCCCAAATCTTCTGATCCTTAAGAACAACAATGAAGGTGAATGCCTTCATCTTAGTTAATTCTCAGCAGTGTAACCTTTCACAGATCGGCAGCCATCCCCTTGTGTTAGGAACTGTACACATATGGTCTGGGGGCTGTGTTACCTAATTATGACTACAAACTACCACTGAAACAAGCGTTAAAACGTTTCACTAGCTTTGCAAAAATGTCCCTAATCATTCAGCGCCTCTGCTTGAACGATCTACTATGGCAATCTGACTATCAGCAATCAATCACTCATCAAAATGCTTATTTAATATTGTAAGGGATGATCCCCTGACAAAACATATATTGAACAATTGTCAGATTATATCCTTAGTTAATTAAGACTAATAATTTAGTTAGTAACCATTGCCAAACAATAGATTGCTTTAACAACCATTGAATTATAATTGGCAAGCAAGATGGATAATGTGGTCAACCAAGTTTTCAACATAAGGGCTGTGAAAGAACTATTTTCTGAACATACCATAATTTTCCACATTTTTCAAAGGGGCAAGCGCTAGCAAGTGTGCCATGGGAGAGGGATGTTAGGACACAATCTTACCCAGTGGGTTCAGCAAGTGGTTATTGTGTACCTCTACCTCATTAGGGTCTGGAGCTAGTGCAGGGTTTCAACTCAGAGCATCTGCCAGACCACTCTCCTTGCTCTTCTTAAACACATAGGAGAACACAAATTGAGCCAGGGTCTCATGCCAATGGGTTTGCCGTGGGGTCAAGACATGAGGTGCGTGGTAGTACAACAAGGCATGGTGATCTGTATGAGCGCAGAGTGGTTGGGATGAACCATGTAAGTGATGACGTCAATAGGTAAGCACCTCAACCACTGTCAATAACTCTTTGTCATAAACGGCGTAGTTTAACTCTGGTGGAGACATTTTTCTGTAAAAATATTCCACTGGATGCTCTATTCCACCTTCACCTACTTTTAACAAGGCAGCCGCTATGGCGAAGTTGGAGGCATCAGTAGCCACACTAAACTCTTTTTCTGGATACATATTGTGGAGGACAGACGTAGACAACAGGGTGTACTTTACTGTTTGGAAGGCATCCTGCAAAACGGGGGACCTCTGAAGCAATTTAGCTCCACTCGCCTTATACAGGGGCGCCACCGCCTCAGAAAGATTTGGTGTGAATTTCTTAAGGAACGTACACGTCTCTAAAAACTCCTCAATTCCTTGACCAGAGTTGGGGTGGGCCACTTACAAATTGCCTTCTCCTTGTCTGGAGTTATTATGTGGCCTTGGTCAAACGTGACGTTGCCCAGGAAGGTGACCTAACTTGAAGAACTTGCACTTACTGATTTTTGGCGTAAGGTCAGCTGCCCACAAACGCTTAAACACTTGACACAGGTGTATTGCATGGGAATCTTGATCAGAGGATAACACCAGAATATCGTCCATGGTGGAAACTGTGCATACACCCAGCAGGTCTCTCAAGGCTGCATCAATATGGCGTTAAAAGATAGCAGGTGCATTTTTAAGCCCAAAAGGGTATAACTTGAAACTGAAAATTTTTTTCTGGCTAGAAACACGGTTAGCCACTTCTGGCCCTTCTTTATATGGATCTGATTGAACGCATTTAAGAAATCCAGTTTGGAGAAGACTTTCGCCTTTTTCACATAGGGTGCAATCTGTGAGTCCAGTGGGATGGGATGCAAATCTGGTACTGTGACGTTGTTTAAGTTCCCATAATCTATGCATGGGCATAAGGTACCATCAGCTTTTTCTAAAAAAGAAGTTGGGAGCATACTGGGGAAGTATGCTGAATTATTGCACCTCAAGTTAGCTGCTCTTTAACCCACACATCCAAGGCTGCTTCCTCTCATACATTCAAAGGGTGATTGGGAGAAGATATACGCACCAGATCAACGGTGAATTTGAACGTGCAATCAAATTCTGAATGTGCTGGTAGTACATTGGCTGAAGCTGCATCAAAGGAAGATTCCAGGACCTTCAAACAGGAAGTTAAGGATGTCTCCAAAGAGGGCTTCAGCAATGGAGCAAGACTGAGTGCGTGGACCTTGAGCAATTGGGGCAAATCGCCCTGAGAGTTAGCTTCAGACAAAGGGAAAACTAATTTTAGACAATTCTTCACAGTTAAGGACAAGGTATTGTCTTTCAAGTTGGTTATGACGTCAACCTTTCACCACCACTTAACTCCCAAAATAATGGGGTAAAAGAGGTTTTTGATAGCTTAAAAGCGTTCAGCATATGATATTTGTCAACTTGATAATCCACTAACCCCAGAACCTTTAGCATGGGAATACCTTGGGAAGCCCCTCCCCTAACCCTACCACCTGGCAAGTAATTCAACTAAAGATAGTCGGCTAGGTCTTGGTCAATAGAATTTTCAGAGGCTCACGTATCCACCAAAATAGTTGTGCTAATTTTCCTAAAGGGGATAAAGGGTAGCAGTCAATAAAAAGTATCCAGGATAGTCTTTATTTAAAGCAGAAAATGCCAACACCTCATTAGAAAACCCTTTATCAGGCATAAGCATGCCTCCAGGATAAGTTAGTGTATCAAAAAATGAGAGAGATAATTGGCTACTCTCACTACTGAGGCCACATATCCCTACATATCTTCAGCTATTGCAAAAACATTTTTATATTTCAAAAGTGATGCCTTTTCCACCTCCTGTGTTCAGCGGATGATAGTAGGGGTCAGGCGAGGGTCCCCTGGGTAATCTGGCACACAGGAATGGGGTCTGTGTCAGAGCTGCAGGAGCTGATGATTGGTTTATTTACAACACCATTTGCATTATAAAACGCGTTTGGGCGTTAATGACCCCATACCCAATCTGATAGCCAAGTGTTCATTGTTATCTAGGGCCATCACCACTGTTTGGATTTTTGCCCATATTCCCAGCCTGCTAGATTACCTGGTGTTGCTAGGGGAAAATTCCCTAAGGCAAAGTGAATCAGAAATCGGTTGGCCCAAGTTTTGGAGGAACTACATTTGGGGGATTTTGGGATATTCACCTGGTTGTATCCATCAGAGATCAATCTGGATGAATACCTAAGATCTCATCGGGTGGAGTGGCTGATGAAATAGGGGCATCTGATAGTGATTAACTATCAGGTGTACCAATTGGGATCAGTTGGGTTTCATCACCAACTGATTAGGAATGAATAGTGATTTGTGAGCCGAGTGATGCTGCCTGCAACTAGCAAATTGATTGGTTGGGGAAGTGACCTGCCATAATGGGTAATAAGTCCCATTACCTAATCAGATCGCTAGTCAATTATGGTTGGTTCGCTTGGATCAAGAGGAAAACGTTAGGGACACGTTTTCTGACTCTTTCTGTTTGAGGTCTCAAGTATGTCCAATGATGGAATCCTAGCCAGGATGGGGAAGACCTTCACTGCTGAGATGAGGAAGGGTGATTCAATGACAATGGCTGCCATTTCATCAAAGAGGTGTCAACCAGGGGTTAGACAGCTGAATCCCCTACTATATAATTCCCTAGGATTTACTATAATAAAAAACCATCGTTTAGTAAAACGTTATTATCTACAGTAATATTGTCAATTTGTTGTATAGTAAGACTATCAGCTTCCATTGTGTCATTCCATCTCAAGGATATTATTGCAGAAGGCAATAATTGGAAGACTCTGAGAGAGAAGAGTAAAGATCCAAATGGGGATCTAGAGACAAAGGAACCACAATCAGGGATAGCTTCCAACTGTGTGTTGGGCCAAGAGAGACTGTCACCAGGGTATCTTAACAAATATTGGGTGGACAGAAATATAGGGAACAAATCCCTACGAGTACAACTTACAGAGTACTTAATTGGAAGTACTGGGCGAAGCGTTGGGCCTAATAATAGTTCAATCTCAACTATGGATAATAGTTTCCATCTATTATCAATTAACACATCCTATACAACGTGACAAAGTGCATGAGGAAATTGAACCTGTGCAGTAAAAAGGTTACTAGGTTGATGACCGATAATCAACCACTAGAGTAAATTTTTACAACCACCAAGCCCTTCTCTGAAGATTGGCTGGCACCATAGGAGCACGGTGTAAAGAAAACTTGATTTAATTAAATGGTGTACTCTAAATTCAGGGCCAGACTCTTATGGACACTCAAATTCTGCTAAAATGGGGAGGGAATTGTCACAGCTAGTGACATATTTCCTGGTATTAAACACCCCTCCAAAGAAAATTCAAACAAGCCCTTGGAGCCAAGGACAGAACTCTTCAAAATCACTGATGACCTCTCTAAGGTTATTGAAAGGAAATGGGTTCAGGCTTTGCCTTCCAGGGCTGAGAAAAATGGCTCGTTTGAGGCGGAAAATCCGGTGGAAATTGACCCAAAAATCTGGAAAATCACATGATAAAAAGTTATATAATTCGCCAAATTTGTAAAAGTTTGATTACGTTGAAAAGGGGAAATTTTATGGCTCAGATTAGATTTTAATGATCACATGGTGATTTTTAATTTCTGGGTAATCATTGCAAACCTTCCCTTTAAAATTTAGACCCCATCTGAGGAAGGCTTTGCTTTTCTTATATACTCATATAACTTTAATAAAGTCTAAGATATCTTGTGAAAGTTTTCCCATATTTTTCTGATCATTTTTTCAAAGAATATTTCAGTTAGAAGTTCAGCAATGGCAGGAGTCCATTTCTCGCTCTGGTTTGGCTCCCCAGTGGGACGCAAACCCCCACCCACTATGTGGCCTATTCTGCCAACTCCTTTGCATCTTATTTTGCCGTTTTTCTCCCCAAATCTTATGCTACTTTTTCCAGCTCTCAGTAACTCTTGTCCTTGTTGGTTGTGGCCAGTTTGGTGTGCATTTTTCTCACCAAGTTTATATAGAAACATAACTCAGAGCGATGAGACGTTGCTTTATTCTGTTGGGTCACTTAGCCTTGTTGTTATACCTTTGGCCTGGTGCTTTCCTTTTGTGACCTCCTGCGCTCCAGTTTCCCTGACAGGAATCAGTGGGAGCTCTGCCCCGTTAAAGAGAAAAACAATAGTCACAGGCGCCATATTTAAAGGGACTGCTGCAGGTGACATCATAGCAATGAAATCAACTGAGACATCAAATTTAAACTTGGCGATAGACCCCTGCTTGCCTTCAAATTCTGTGGAACTTAAAGGAATGGAAGGATAAGTTTCCTCTTTTTGAGAGGCGCGCATGAGTTTTTGGGGCCCATATTTATAGGGGCCACCTCAGGTGAAACCATGATGGCTAAATTACCTGGCCCTTTCCAGGTTGGGGTGGGAAAATCTCCCCAAAGAGCTTCAATCAGCTGTTAAAGTTAGGAGGGGCGCTTGCCATATTGGGGCGTTTCTTGCAGGGAGGTCCAAGGTAGAATGAAGAAATGATGTTTTAATAACATTGGGCAAAGGTAGGGTATGGGCCAGTCTTAAAATTCATTTAAAAATAATTTTATCAGGCAGCCAGCTTGGTGCATAGCAAAGAACTTGTAGAAGGCTTGGAAGGATGGCATGTCTAGGTAATGCTACTCCAGGACATGCTCTAAGCCTTCCACTAATTTTCACAACAGCGGCTGTTTGTGAAACAATGTGAAAACCCAGTTGGCCGCCTCAGGATACAGCCAATACAGTAAATCTACCCCCTGCAAGGGTGGACAAGGACCAGGCATTTTATTATTATTAAAAGAGGCTTCCAGCGAGAGGGAAGCAAGAGCCTGTTGTATTTTGGGGTAAATTTTTAGAGGAAAGTTGGAAAATTGTGACAACAGGATTACAAAGGGTCTGAGTCCACTAGGTATGAGCAGGAAGGGTGGGCACTCTCCAGTTGGTGGTAGTGAGAATAACACCAAGGTGCATCAACAATAAGCAAAATGGAAAACTGTGTTGAGCAACATAAAGACCATGACAAATGGCCAGCGCACCCAGTTCACACTCAAAGAAAGCCCCACATGGATAAACATTCATGCACATAAAATAAAAAGGTTGGTTGACTAATGTCAAGAGAGTGTCTGTAACTCTCTAATTCCCAGAGAGATGGTGCAGGATACACATCCACACCACAAGGGAACTAGTCACTAGTAGGATTAGAAACAAGGCACCACAAAGGTGCCAGAGCACAGGGGACCCAGGGACAGGGTGTACAGCATAGAGTAAACAACAAGATAACTAATAAACACTACAACTTGGTTGGACCTAAGGGTGGAGTCTATCACCTAGTGCAGATTGGTGTCAGGGTGCTTAGGTGACTCAATCTGCAGGGGACCAGGACGGCCCAATAGTGCACCTGATTCTGCTGTTAATTTTGTTAAAAAGAAAAGCCCTAGTTTGTTGAAGACCTCCTCAAGGAGGTCCAAGTACAGGTTCTCCCAAGGGACCATGCAAAAATGTAAAAACTAACAAAAGTCTTTATTGGCAAGTTGACTAACAAGGAAAGTTAGTCTCAAAAAATAATTCAACATTGGGGAACGAATTGTCAATCTGCAAGAGTGGTGCTAAGCCTATACAAACCAATAGGCGCACACTCCCATCTAGCATGATTCTGTAGCTCAAAAATATATGAACTCAAGTTATAAATTGTAAGTAGACTCATCCTGATTTGGCATTTATATAAATAGAATGGGCTTTGAAACCCTGTTCCCCAAGCAACTGTAACAAACCATATGGATTGAGAATGTAGCTGGTGCATTTTAATGCCCTGGCTGTAACATAGGGCCAGGCATCATGCACATCCTCAGGACTAACCTGGGCATATCTTGCTTGTATTCAGTGTTAGTCCAGGGTATGTTTTAAGTCAGGGAGGTCTTGCAACTTGACCTTTTTAACCTCCTGATGTCCAACCTTGTCTTTACAGTATGTGCCCTCAATTATGCCATATAACCATGACAGAGGTGTTAGAGGCAATATAAGAAGTCTAGGATTTATACTTGATAGTATTCAGTGGAAGGGGTGGTGAGGTCTACCTCCATAGATGCTGGTAATAGAAGATTACATGATACAACAGGGTCTCTCCTACATGATTGTTAACTGCCCACTAACTGAGGTGGGCAGTTCCATTGTAAAAAGAGTTGTCTGATGCCAAGTCACTACTGTACATTGTGGCTGTCAAGCTTGCTAGGGACTTGGGGAGACCTGGAAGAGAGCACCAGAATTTTTTCAAGATGCAGGGGATGAAATCCAACTTCCCAAGAAAATATTCAGGGCTACCAAAGTCCCTGGGGTAAGGATTTTAATATAAATAGCTAAATATATAATTAATGGTAAAGGCTCCTTAATTGGTAAATACTCTTGAAATTTGCTATATAATAGAGGCAACCAAAAATATTGCAAAGAAATTATAATCACTTTATTCAAAGGAGCAATATTTATGGGGGATAAAGTACCAACTCTTTGGGGAAAATCGCCATATATTTTCAAGGTAAGATCTATATCCGATTCATTCTCCTAGATTTTGTGGCATCTGAAGATCTTTTCAAAGTAGAGGTATTCGATCCTTTAGATCAGGTTCGAACCCCAGCATCAGAGGTGATCGAATTTTCAGATCGGGCCAAATTCCCAGCACTTACTATCAAAGTTAGATGATTAACTAGATTAGGATACTAATTTGATCACCTGATTATCCAAATTAGAGCATTTTTATTAACTGACCGAAAAAAGGAGGAGGTTCTCAAACACTGTATAGTTTTTTCTATGTTTATTCGCGCGTAACTCTGAAACTATTGGACCAATTTGGATGCTCATCTTTTTCAAAAAAGTAAAGCAATTAAAATAAGTGATTACGCTAGGATTCGAACAACTGTCCTTTTATTATAAAAATTTAAGTTAAGAGCCAAAAGCTGAGCCAAATATGTTTCAGGAGTATTTGTAAATCAATTGGGTTTTTGATTCAAAATAATTGAATTAGATTAACTTGCCAATTAGCCAAATGACCACTAACCACTTAACAAAACCATTTAAAATATCAAATCAAACGAATATCAAACTGCTCAGCTGTAACATTATAGCGAATACCATCAAAAACATATAAAATTTTCACTTGTTACATATATATTTTTTATTTTACTTTGGAATAATAATATTTAAAATTCATAAGCCTCCGCGAGCATGCACACAACTCACCAAAGTTTCATCACAATTGAACGCATATGGGACATACAAACAGACATACATTCATTTATATATAAGATAATGGATGGTAAGGGAATACTAAGCTTAAAATTGTCACTAATATTAATTCAACTTAACCTCCCCAAATGTTATACCATTAAACCTAGAAATATTCAAGTTTAACAAAAATCATAAATATTTATAAAAGGCTATAAGAGAAATACTTGTTTATTCAGAATTCGAAAGATAAAATCTCACTAATAAACATTTTTCGCGGATTTATAAACCCCCTTAACGGACTGGGTAGGCTTAGGTGAAATTTCCTCTTCAGTGTTTGATCCAACAGTATTAGCTTCATATTTATTTTCGTCTTCGCCAGTAGGTTCAGTGGTAGACTCATTTGTACTATTGTCAACTTCACCTTCCCCCTCACCTTCGTCCTCCTCATCTTCGTCCTCCTCATCTTCGTCCACCTCATCTTCAAAAATATCAGACTCTTCATCATTGCCCCCATCAACCTTCTCCTCATTAGAATTTTCATCAGACACTTCATTGTTGGATTCATCAACCAACTCAAGCTGAGTTTCACCAACATCTTCCACAGAACTTCCATCTTCAGGCGCTTGATTGTTGGGCTCCCCTACCGACTCCTCACTTTCAGGCAAATCATTGGTGGTTTCAGCTTCAGTGGTTGGGGCGGTAGTTTCATCTACAGAACCGGGGCCTTGAGGGGCTTCTGGTTCAGTATTCTCAGTACCACTTTTAGAAGGGGTATTGACTGATTGGTTCTTTTTATGTTTGCACTGCCCCTTCTTGGAAGCCTCAGTCGGTTTTTCTTGAGGATTGGTTTCAAGATTGTCTGCATCTTCGTTAGCTTCAGGAGATCCTTGAGGACTGGCTTCAGCATTGCCTTGACCGTCGGTTATAGCTTCAGAACCATTTTGAGTATCCATTTGCGTATTAGTCTTAGTTTCGTCAGGATTATTCACAGCTTCCTCATTCTCAGGTGTAGTTTTGTCATCCACAGGTAAAGCTTCATCTTGAGTTGATCCTTGATCTTTTCCAGCAGGATCGTATGAGTTTTCTTGATCCTCAACTGCGGGCTGTTGACTATTAACAGAAGTTTGGGCATCGGGGGTGGGCACCTCAGCTACTGAAGGAGGGACTCCATAGGCATTACTACGGCGTTGAATTAAGTTTGTATGGTCTTGGATGTTGCCAATAGAAAGGCCCTGAACCAGGAGAACACAGAGGGTAGCGATGATTTGAACTTTGGTTTGCATCTTGAATGATTCAGTCTATCAATTCGATGGGTTTTTATACCACGCTATTGGTAGTCGATGTCGAATCTCAGCCTTTGGTTTGGGTCCTCCACATGCATCCATGCCAGTTGCATGAGGGTGGATGGTTCCTTGCATGTTTTAATGAAACGGTTTAATTTGTCAATTTTAATTTTGTATCAGACCGGTTTAGATTAAGCAAATTGTTTAAGGGAAAAAGCGAGTTACTCTCAGTGAACTTAAGGCTGGTTTGAATTGCTTATAAATTGTAACTTGATACAATTATAATTATTTATTTAAATATTTAAATATTCAAATGAGTGTCAAAAATAATCTGATCCAATGATGGCAGCTTCTATCTTACTTTGATTTGATAACTTTAAACTCAACCATTACTTGATTCGTGGTATGATTAACACCCCTACCTGCGCATCGCGATACTAAATGACATTTTATAATTGGTATTTGGTCTGATAAAACTAAATATGCTATTAAATATGACTCGTTTGATAAATGTCAAAGGTGAATCGAACCGAGTTATCTGAGTAAAGTTTCAGAAATGATAGCAAACACTTAATGTTACCATTGTAAACTGGCATGCACCGCATTTAAAGCTAAACCAATCAAGATGCTCCACCTAAACGTGACTTGAAATTAAGCCTTACCTCCAATTGATGCGGATTAATAAGCTAACCCGATCTTTGAATAGAATCGCCACATAAATTATTTAGATTTTATCCACTTGAAATCATTGGATGAATAATCTCTCCATTGCGGTTAGGTTTGGAGACTACCGAATTTAGCTTAATCTAAGGTTCAGTATAATAACTGTTGAGGATCATTTAAAACCAATGAGCTTTTGGGAGGGTGGGAACACTACCATGCGCTGGAAATCAATCAAACCTGTTTCCAAACTTTTAGGCGCCTAAAATCAAGCAAGTCGCATGAATTTAACCTTCCAATTTCAGATTTGAGATCCGTTAAGCAAAAAAGGTGCCACTCATTAATTTGAAATATTAGTTTGATAAGCGTATTAGCATTGCTGCATCAGGTTGGGTACTCAACTGAATAACCAACGTAACCTTTAGATTTGAAAACCATTAGCTTAACCCGCCTCAGATTATGTAGTTAAGGTAAACCAGGTGCTACGCTAAAGTGCGCTTACCCTTTGTATCGTTTAACTTTTCTTAAATTTTAATTAAATTTGTTGTTTACGTTTGAGTTTATCTATTGCCCAATACTGATTACTTATAGCATTTTCGTTTACCATCGAGTGATTCAATTTCCCTAATTTCACCAACCCTTGCTTAAGTGGAGTTTAAAACATGATCTAGGTTGATAAGGTATTCTATGAGTTTACTTATTGTCTATATGTAACACAAGTTCCACTCGCCAAGCTTCATATCGCTTAAACTTTAAAGACTGCAGGCTTAAAATTTAGTATAGGGATCCCTATAAAGTTTTAGACGCCGACCAATAACTCTTCATCTGATACCGCCTTTAGTATGAGCTACAATAATTTTGTTTACGCTTATCAATCCTAACTATAAAGGTCCGATCTAAAATCAAATCTTTTCAACATCAATCTGCTCTACTGGTAGGATATAACTGATGCAATTCGATTTGAATTAGTTTACTGAATACGTTACTTTAATAATTTCATTCTGATTTCAAGTTTGCCTCCTTCGTTTGGTTTGCGGCTTATTTTCCCTCTCAGTCCCTATAATTTTCCAGAGTCTAGGGTATCTATAATGTAACGGCCTAGGTAGTGTGCCCGACATAATATAATAGATATTTGTTAAACTTTTCATTTTTATGAAAAAAATCCATACCATTAAACCTTTTCATTCGATTTTAAACTTTTTCAATTGATTTGATTATTTGATTTAATCTACCAGTTTCTATAGATAAAAATCACTATGGGTATATATATACATGGTACATTTTACCTAAACAAGCGAGCTGAAAATGACTAAACTTGGCGCATATAGCTTATGGATTAGGAGGATCAACATGGGCAGATTTTTTAAATTTTTAGTATAATATAAATAAAAGTTATTTGCAAGATATAAAAATGATTATATTTCATCAACCGGAATTGGTATACTGTTTCGGCTGAGCAGTTTGGGCTTATTTAGGTAATTTGATAGGCTCAATGGTTTTGCCAAGTGGTATGGTGATTATTTGGGATTTTGATAGGCTCAATACTTTCGACTATGCTATGCGGATGGTGATTTGGTTGATCTGTTAGGTTATATGGTTTCCAAGCAATTAGTGATTTATGGTTGATTTGATAAGTCCAATGATTTAAATTGAGCATATGATGAGTAACCAGTTGATTTGATAGGTGCAATGGTTTTGTAATTGGTTTGGTGGTTATTTGGATCATTTGATAGGCTCAATGGTTTTGGCTAAGTGGATGGTAATTTGGTTGAATTGATAAATTTACTGATTTTGGCTAAACAATGGTGGTGATTTGGTTAATTCTATAAGTTAAAATATCATGTCAAATTAGGTAGTATGTCAGTCATCGGCATCACTGACCAATTAGTCAAAACCATTTTACCTATCAAATCATCTAAAAAGCATCAACCGCCGAAAAAGCCCAATGAACCTATAAATTGACCAAATCACCATCTGTATAACCGAAACTAAGATTATTGAGCTTATCAAATTATCCAGTTAGCCGCTACGCGTTTAGCCAAAACAATTGAACTTATTGAATCGATAAATCACCATCTGTTTATCAAGATTATTGATTTTAAACTTATCAAATCAACCAAATAACTACAAATCGCTTGTCAAACCATTGATCCTATTGAATAAATTAAATAACACCAAACTGCCAAACAAAACATCTACTTAATAAAAAAATTTCCTGGCGTACTGACATACCTATTGACTGACTGACATCTGAAACCTTCGAGTCTGATAGGGTCAATCTATTTGGGTGAGTGGGTAAGTATTGGCAAATATTATCGAATAATTCATTAAATTGCTCACCCGAAACTAAATTAAATCAGTATTATGGTTTTAAGTAGATTAAGTAAAGTTAGAATAATCAGCTCACCAGCCACAAGGGCAACAGCGGAGCTGTTAGTCCGAATCGCTCAAGAGTAGTGCTTGCACAGCCTATAGGCTATGTCAGTGTGAGGTTATCATCTGATAAACTTTAAATACCGTAGAAAAGTACATGTATCTGGATGTTAGGTTTATATAATTTTAAAAAAACTGCTCAATTTGGTCCCCCTAATTAATAAATACTTTTGGCAATTTAAGTAGAAGTTGATTTAGTGGTTTGGAAGATATGTCACAATTACAATTGTTGGATTTTAGGACATTTTCACTTGCTGGTGCTAATTAGGCCTAAACTCCAATAAATGAAGGGGATTAAACCACTAATAATAATAAAAAATAAATAACCCTATAAAACTAGAAAGTTGTGTTTTTACACTTTTATTATGGCCTTGAGGGATAAGAAATGAATCCCTCGATATCCAACCATTCAGTATTTAAACTGGTATTGAGGGTCAAAGGTAATTCAATGGTAAATTTGGATCAGCTTGGTACAGTCTAAATAGGTAAATATGCAAATTCAGCCTATTGAAGCTCAGAAAACTCACTTCACTTTGGCTGAATGTCAGATGGGGAGTTAATTTTTGGCATTACATACCTGTGGGGTAATGATTTAATAAATTGAAGCCAATCCCCTTTAAAGAAATTTATTGCACCT
The DNA here is from genome assembly GCA_022478985.1 of Massospora cicadina. Lineage (NCBI taxonomy): Eukaryota > Fungi > Entomophthoromycota > Entomophthoromycetes > Entomophthorales > Entomophthoraceae > Massospora > Massospora cicadina. The sequence continues at coordinate 6,474 of JAKSZP010004212.1, read as the reverse complement.
TGGGGGACCCCTGACAAGCCTATAAAAGGGGGCAGTCCCCACTTAGGTGCTGGCTGTGAACTAGTCAGAACATGGGGAGAAGCCTTCAATTGACTCCCCAGGGTTTCCTGAAGAGTCAGAGAAATTTGACTTTCTGATTTGGTGCTTTTTGCTCAGTTAGTATTTGTAAAAGTGTTGTCCACTTTGTGAGGTTCCACCAAGAATTATCAGGGTCTTTTGGCTGATTTCATCATTATTAATATTTGAATCATTGTTATCATTATCACTGAATTATAAATGTCTGAAATTTCCCTTTTTGGCCAATTTTGACCTACAACATTCTTATCTTGAATTTGGGAGGGCAAATGTCTGACAACAATGATTTTAAATATAGAGAGATGTTTCAGGTAACAGTTTGGTGTTATTTGATTGATTTAATAGGTTTATTTTGTTTGGTTGAGTGGTTGATGGCTTTTTGTTGAATCAATAGGACACAGTTTAGTTTTGGGGGTAATTAGTTATTAGTTGATATGATAAATTCAGTTAGGTTTAGCTGAGTGGTTGGTGGGTTTTGGTTGATTTGATTGAGCAATTAGATTTGGCTGAGTGGTTATTCTATTTAAATTTTAAAATTTATTCAAGGTACACCAACCAGGGGATGGACATTACTGATACTCAATGAGCAAAAGAACTGAACAAACAAACAAATGGAACAATAAAACCAAAAAATAAAATCTTCAACCAGGCAGGGAGTGGAATACTGCTAACCCATCATGGAAGAGGGTGAGGGGGGGTCTGGCAGCTCTTCTACAGACATATTCTTCATGACAGAATCAGCCTCACTGTAGAAACGGACAAAAACAGTGAGCCAGGGCGTTGGGGCATCAGCGTGGTAGGGAGGTCAGTGAAAAATTGATTTTCATCTTCAAGTTCAGCTTGGAAGATAGCTTTAACTAATTACACTAGATGATGATCAGCTTGAATGTGGGCTTTGTGGAGTTGGGCAAAATTGGATATTGTTTGCTGGGTGATTTTAGCTGATGGGTTGAATGCTGCTAGCTTTGCCACATGTATGACAGTAGCTTCAGCTTCTTTAAACAATTTGGTGATTTCACCTCATGCAGCTTTGGGGAAATCAGGGGGGAAGTCAAGTGTGGTCATCCCTTGATTGTATTGAGAAACTGATTGGGCCACTGCTTTGCAGAGGTTAGGGCAACGGGTTGAGGCCACCGCTGCTAAGGCAAACTGTTGGTCGCTTTGGTATGGGATGGCATTGGGTTTAGAAGCAAATCTCTTTGGGGATAGGATTTTGTCAAAATCAGAATTGTAAACTTTGGCCCAGCCATAATCAAGTTGGCTGAGAGGTCCATCAGATTCCTCATTTGTGATGATATTACCTGATTCATCAATCTCAGCCAATAAGTCCCATAAATTCTTGTTCAAAAAATAGTGGATGATGAATTCAGGTGTGTAGGAGTCAAATGGGCTGCTTGGGTGCAAATGGTAGTACAGGCCTGAGACTGATTGGCATGGGTTATATTGGGTGGGTTAATGTGGGCAAGTAATTTGGTGGGGGCCAATTTCCCACTCTGGCCCATCAAACAAGAACGTTGAGTGATAGGGGACAACAAAACGCTCCATTCAGAATCCGCTAAATATAGCTTAGAATCCACACAAGAGGAAGTGGCTTGGGGGCAGGATTTTTTGAATGGTCAAGTCTAAAACAGAGGGGACAAATATGGTGACCATTATCCACCTGAGCCCAAAAGAAATGCTCAGGTGCTGCTGCAATATGAGCATAAGGGGGATTTGTTGGGCTATGGAGGGTGGTGTGGGATTATGGTGGCAGTGGCGCGAGGTGCAGAAAGGCGTTAAGCACCAGAGAGAACAGTGAAGATGAGGTTGGGTTGAGTGCCATAAGCCATAAGCTCTACCATCAACTGTTCATATAAGATTTGGGATGGGAGGTGGGAAGAAATGGATCAAAAGACACCATCATTTTGGTGTCTAAAGGGATGATAGTTTGGGTAGTAGGTATGGATTTGTTTTTAAAAATAAGGGGAGTAGAGGCCGCTGCTGCAGCATCCTCATCTGACTGGAAGCCAATATCAAAATAGCCCTTAAATGGGTGGAAATCAATAAAGCCAGCTGGTGCAAATTCAGCGGTGGCAAGTTCAATAATTGCCTTTTCAGTATACAGGAATAAATGCCCATAGTCAACTTGTAAGCAAAATTGGATATTGGAGCAAGGGAGGGTGAGAAGATGGGGGTGAGAAGGGTGGATATGTTCCAGGTAAAGCGCTAAGTCTTGTGGGGGGACAAAACAGCTATAAAAAGATGGTGGGCTATTTGACCCCATGCAAGTGTGTTTGCACACAGGGCGGAAAATGCTAGGTGGTAGAGCACAACTACTCCACATTGGAGCAGCAGGCGGTGGATCTGCAGACATATATATATATAAACTAGTGTGGCCAGTTGGTGGTGGTAAAATAAACTTTCTTATAAAATTGCTCAAAAGTGAGATCAAGCGGAAAAAGAGCTTTTTTGAAGTGGTTATTCTTTCTTTAAGAGTGTCAGGATTCTCCCAGGATTAGATGAAAGCCTTGTCCAGAGAAATGGTCAATACCTTTATTTGAGGGGCACAAATGCCAAATGGCTTATTAAGTTTGAGAATGGGGTTTGGCTCTATGATTTCCACTGGTATACCAAATTCAAAGTTTTACATAAATTACTCCAAATTTGGGGAATCTTTACATCCCCAGTTCCTGAGTTTACATCCCCATTTCCTGAGTCATGTGAAGTGAGGTTTCCATTGATCCAGTCATGAGGGCGGTGAGATATAAGTAAGGTTCAAAACGGTGGTCAATCCAGATGACTAGGAGAGATCCTGAATGGATGTAGCCACAATGATCCTTGAGGCACCATGTTCCCACACACTCTATAAAAATCAATGCATATTAATATAATAGAGTACTATTTCAATAGGATATAATTTTATCTTATCTTTATTTAAGTTTTAATTTATTCTAATAAACAAAGTCTCATCCAACCTTGCGCCTAAAGCTGCCCCTGTCCTCTCAGCTGATCATAGCCTCATTCAGTCAGCCACCATATTGGGTTCTTAGAGTTAGCACCAGCAAGCGCATCTGGCAGAAACCCAATATCTGGTGCTCACTACATGGGGGCTTACAAGGCGCACTCTGAGAAGTTACCTCAACCTTGGGTGAAAACCAACCTACAGCAAGCACTCCAGATGATGATCTTCTGACCTACCTACTCTGGAACGGCCATGACCCAGTAACAATGGAGACCAACTTTCCAAAGAAATCCTTTGAGAAGTCCCAGAAGACTTCATACACTTCAGAACTCCCAGTCAATCGAATTCTTTGCTTGACCTGTTAAAAACGCCTGAAGAATTTGAAAAAGATGTTATTGAGCAAAAATGCCAGCATCATAAAGAAAAAAGAATAATGAAGGCAATATTTTATTACAGGGATCAAGCATCACGTTTCAAGAGGATGTGGGATGCTAGGAGAGAAGAAGCCTTTGAAATATTTACCCAGTGTAATGACTATTGGACGGTAGGACCTGTCTACTGTGATGAGAGAAAAATGTTCAAAACCCTTTTGGCTTTGAACAAAATCAAAAAGAAATTGGCCAAGCTACAACACATCCTCCAGTTGAAAAGATAAAGATCAAAATAATCTAAGTGCTTAAATTTTAACAAAAACAATTAATTTTAATACTAACACTAATATTTATTTAGATAATAAAAAGCAAAATTTTCCTCTCAATGTCATTTCCCACTTTGCTGCTTCAGAGCAGAAAGTGGAAACAAAGCGCATAACCAATTTGAACCCAAATGTGCTGAATGACAAATCAAATGTGCCAGTGAGCATTGACAACACCAAATTGATGAAATTGGGACAAGTCAAGAAGCAGCTTCCAATCTTGATGAAGGCAGTAAACTTCAGGAATTTTCTGGAAGCCTCAAAAACAATTGGTGTGACGATGCACTACAAACGCCAGACAAAATACCTGGGACTTACCTTTGCACCATTTGTGATAAGCTCAATGACTTCTTTCAGGCAAATATAACACTTTTCAACTTCAATGGCTTCCCTCCTGAGATTGGGTCAGATATTACTAAAACAAAATATCAAGATTACCTGGTTCAGCCCTCAGATTGGGATAGCGCTGATCCCAACAAAAAGGAGGGCCCTGAAAAAGTGAAGCTCAAGGGACCAGCTGACATTACCTCCACTACTAATGCCAACCTTTTAGCCCACTTTGAATTTCCCTCTCAAAATTTGTTGCATGGGTCACTTTTGGTCGCAAGTGAGATTTTCTCACCCCAATCCTGAGATGATAGCTTAGCATCATTTGAAAAGGCCTCCCTGCCAAAATTTTCAAGGGGCTACACCCTACAGTTGTTTGGTAATCTTAAAAACTCACGGGGTCACTCACCTACGCAGATCCCTGATGATGACACTTCCTTTGAACTTCACCTGGATCTATTGGCGGATAAGGTGATCAAAAGATTCCAGGTTCAGGTGGTAAATGAGTTGAACTGGAAGCTTAAAAAGGCTTAGACCAGAATGGCCAAGATGGCGCAGGAGGCGTGTGAAAGGATAATGCAGTTGGAGGAGGAGTTGAAAGCCTCTAAGTCAGAAGCTATCCAGGAATGGAGGCTGCTGTCTGACCTGCAGTTGGAGATCTGGGACAAGACTGACCAGATCAAAATGCTCAAGATTGACAACTTGCAGCTTAGGCTGAAGTTATCTGACCTCAAGGTGATTTACCTCAAAACCAGAAGGCAGCTCAAAGCCAGCCACCTCGAAAGACTAGATTGCTCAGCCAGCAGCAGATTGTGGATTGAGGAACTTGAAACTACCTTTTTCAAAGAACAATCTGAGTGCTTTACCACAGAGGTTTACCTCCAAGAGCATGCCACGCTTAACTTTTGGGGAAACGAATTATGTTAGCAAGATCCCAGAATCGCCCCAATCTGCAGCACCATCATTGTCTATGTCTTTACTGTTGACAATATTGTGGTGGCCTCATTCTGAAACACTGGCATCACCAACCTGTTCTGCATCAAGCCTGAGGCTCTGTACGCCCCCAAACTTTTGTCCTCCATCTACCTTAACCCTCAGGCCACAACTTGCTCCTCTAGGACAAGGCTTGGGGGATCTGTCGGGATTCTCCCTGGATTATATGAAAGCCTTGTCCAGGGAATGGTTGATACCTTTATTTGAGGGGCACAAATGCCTAATGGCTTAATAAGTTCAAGAATGGGGTTTGACTCTATGATTTATGCTTGGTATACTAAATTTGGGGTTTTACATAAATTACTCCAAATTTGGGGGAATCTCTACATCCCCAGTTCCTGAGTTAACATCCCCATTTCCTGAGTCGTGTGAAGTGAGGTTTTCCATTGATCCAGTCACGAGGGTGGCAAGATCTGAGTAAGGTTCAAAACAGTGGTCAATCCAGAAGACCAGGAGAGATCCTGAATGGAAGGAGTCATGGCGATCTTTGAGGCACCATGTTCCCACACACTCTATAAAAATCAATGCATATTAATATAATAAAGTACTATTTCAATAGGATATAATTTTATCTTATCTTTTTAAGTTTTAATTTATTCTAATAAACAAAGTTTCATCCAACCTTGCGCCCAAAGCTGCCCCTGTCCTCTTGGCTGACCATAGCCTCCTGCAGTCAGCCACCATATTGGTTTTTCCCAGCGTTAGCACCAGAGAGTGCATCTGGCAGAAACCCAAAAATAATAATATAAAATCTTAATAGTGGATTTGTGTCTTTTGAAAATCTATAGAAACTGTAGTGAATCATGGGTATTAAATGCTTTTTAATAATACTTATACACCACCTGGGCATAGAATATGTTTGCAACTTGTATGATTATAAGGTTCAAGTATAGTTACCAATAAAGTTACTCTAGATAGAGATATATAACTGCATTATCCATAGTAAATTCAACTGGTGAATTAAGATAAACAATGTATATGTTACTTTAGTCTCTCTGTGAAGTTCTGAGGATAGCTCGCTTTAAAATTAAAATCCTGCATGCTAAATTGAAAAAGAAGTTCATCCATTTAATCCTCAATCTTGCCAGTGGCTTACAGTATTTGGACTGTTCAAATCTCACTAGACTTATTAAAATAGCCCCAACTCTTCTGGTCAAATTTGGGATTAATATTTTCTTTGTAATTGGGAATGGCTTCTGAGGCAGGGATAGATACAAGCTGTTTGGCACTTCCAGCTTGTCAGCACTCTCAAAGAAAGGATTCTGAACAAAATTAGGAAAGGGATAAAATAAAATATCTTTTTATTAAGAGGATATATTATGATCAGTCAATAGGCCAGGTGCCAGTATTTATACCTCTAGGGCATCTCTTCTATTGCTAAGTTTATTGGTGGTAAAATACTTTCAAAATCAGGAGGATTTTGGGGAAAAATTGAAATAAAAAC